>QVOA01012523.1:0-14124 GCA_014825685.1 Pseudomyrmex cubaensis | reverse complement strand
GACGTCACATGTGGGCAAAGATGATATTATCTTGGCTTCAAGATAGTTATTTGAAGCCGTGTCTATAAGTATATATGGTCTAAGATCTGTATACATGGTGCAATGCGAACCGTATATAAAGCAGAAACGGACGTGCATCATCTATATATGCAAATGCCCCGGTTCTCTATAATATATGTTTATATTTTATGAACTTCGCTTACTTTAAACTATGACAAATTCGCAGTATTTTATTCGTCCTATTTACTTATCAGTGTTAAACAAACTTTTTCTGATAACGTATTGTTGATAACGTACACGCAATGTATATGATAATACATTTTAAATATTCATTAAGTTTTTAGTAAAATCATGACAATAATCTGTTTGTCGAATGTACGAAATACATGTATGAAATTAGTCGGTTCTCAATTAAATTAAATTGTGAAGATTCAATTGCATATTGACGCTACGCATGCACTGATTGTGAATTTTTATCCTGCAAAATGTTATTATTGCCGAAATCGCTTAACAAGCTTTGAAGCTTATTGCCTTTTCGAATTTGCACGAAAAATTGCATATTTATATTGTAAGTTATTAAGATACTAAATTAACATGGCATTTAAGCCACCAATATAGATATTAAGATCAAACTATGTCTGACAATGAATTAATAAATTATTTATTCTCTGTTAAGGTTGTGAAGATTGTAGAAGTAAGTTTCTGTGTAGTATTCACTTTTAAAACAGATTTGTAATAATCATGAGATTAGAAGAATATATAAAGAATAGAAGAAGAACGTAGTGTAGAATGTACAGTGCATGAGATTTTGACGTTTCTCTCGCTGGTTTACGTTGAAATTTTCCGAGCAACGTTGTGAAAACGCGGACGCAGATAAAAAAGGAAAGAATTTGATACGCAACGCGCGCGCGTCATCATTTCGTAAAATGTCTCGCGCTCTCTCCGACCGGCCTGACATAAAACTGGAACAAAGGATGTCGGGAGAGAAAGCGACGCGGACACATTTTCCTATTTCCTGATTACAATCGGAAACTCGACGAAGCGTGGAATTCGTGAACGTTTCGTGAAATTTACTCGCGGATGCAACAAACACGCCGTGCGCTCCGATACAATGTACGCTAATGCGCATAGTATAGCAAAGCTCTGGCTCAATTTTCAACAAAACAATTCGGTACTTGCTAACATTATAATTAACATGGTTAAACATAATTCCCAACTATACGCAAACATATATTTGCGCTTTTTATCGAAATATGTATATATAGCATAGTATATACAATAGTATATATAGCATAGTATATACATAGTATATCTCTTCAATATCTACGAATCGTAATTTTTGTCGTGTGTATTTATCGATTGTGTATTTTATCGCTTTGCGAGATGATAGGTACGTCTACGCTGTAAAATCGACTCTGTTGACACAATTAGAAGCTGTTAATGCTTCATGTCGGCTTCGACTCACATTAATCTGCATTTCTGGTGCTGTTCAGGTCAGGTGGATGAGAAGGCGACGCAGCTACATGCGATAGCGTCGCTGAAGGTGCTGCTGGATGCCACTAGGCCACAGAACGGCGCGGCGACATCAACCGCCGCCCGTTACTCGGACGCACCCTCGAAGGAGACGACTTTGCAGCTGCAGCAGAGCTCGCAAGGCACCACCACCACCACCACTACGACGACGAACACCGCCGGCACTACAGCCGGCATTCAGGAACTTCCGAACGGCGGTATAGCCGCCGGTCTCGACGCTGGCCTCGAATCGGTAATTGTCGAATTGCAAGAAAGACATTGTTGTACCGCGCGCGCTATACGAGTTCGACTGATTGTGAGAGAACGGTATCAATCGCTACTGACTGCGATATTGTTACCGACAAAATTGTTAATCATAGTGAGATCTTTCACGATGTTTTGCAATAACATAACAAGGAAACGCGAAGAAAAATTTCTCGTTTACACATTTTTATCGTTTTGTAAAATTAATCCGTCCTGTTTCTTTTCTGTGATGTGAATAATCCTTTTGTCGTGCAAAATTTATCTCTGTAATTTAGAAGAAGAATTCCTATACAACAGCAAAGATCTGTGAACAAATTCGTCGAACAGTGTATTTCGATCCAAAGAAATTGAAATAGTTTCAGCGTTTCTCGTGCGCTCCACCACCGTAAAACAAAGAGTCCCAAGAACACTCGTTGATTGGACTTTGTCGTTCCTCTTCTTCGCGAAACGTTTGATTTGCTCGCGACGGCGGCATATCGGTCGTCACGTTTCTCGTTTCAAACGTGACCGTTTGTATGTATTTTCCATTGTGTGAAGCTTATTTTTAAGAGAGAAAAAGTATATATATGTAAATCAGTGCAACGAGTTAATTTTGACATTAGTGTAATTTCACGATACCTGTACGCGTTAAAGCGACACGTAATAAACAGCATGTTATTTGATACCATTAACGCTTTACTTTTCATTGTGAGATGTTCAATAGCGATAAGTATCTTGAATCAGATATAGGCGATGTTAAATTTTCACAATATCGCTAATCATACAAAGTTATCCTTAATTTAAACGTAATTTCAAATGTAATTTTCTTCTCCATTTTCTCTCTCATTGTAGAAAATCTTTATTGATTTATTGCAGCAATGATTTAGTAATTTTCTTGTTGATATGTTAATTATTTGAAGATTTTTTATTACAAAAACAATTTTAGAGAAAAAAGCAGTAATAAATGGAATAATAGCAGTGTTTTAAAACGTAATTATAAAGTCATCAATAGAGTTATTTATCCTATAAAGCGATATATTAATATTTACGTATAGATAATTGCCAAAGAAAGTGCGAATATATATGTGTGTATCCTATTTTGTTAGTCGATATTAACGCCTTGCGGCGTTAAGCGACCGGCAAGTTGGCTTTATACGCGAGGCCTCAAAGCAACCGCAAGAGCATGAATCGGCAGTAGTGCTCATCCATTAGGTTCTTATCGAAACAACTATAATTTTCATCGGCGCGATAAAAATTCTTGCTCGCCGATAATAAATCAGAACACTACTCGATATTTGTCGGTTTTGAACTAAAAGTTCATCTAAGATTATTTTGATTACGTCGAAACTCTCGACGCGGGAAATGGAATATAATATAAGGAAAAACGAATGTCATCCGTATATCGTGATGTCCCCGAAAAAGTCAATTATCCCTTGATGCCGCGATCCCAAGCATGGACGTCACGCGCAATTGTTATCGGAAGAAAAAAATAGTAATCGAGCCGATTTTGTATTTGTACCGTGACGTGCTTTTCAAGTGACAATGGGAAATAATCTTGTCGCTATTCGTTTCCCTGGAATGGAAACGAATAGGCGAGTAGCGCTCGATGCGATAGGAAGAGGAAAATCAATGCAACAGGCGATATTGTTCGTTTGAACTTTCTTGTAATTTATCAGATGATATCGCGAAAAAAACTTTTGTCCTCCATCTTCTTTTGCGACTGCGGACAGAGATAAATATTCAATAATTCTTTTTACGCGCACACGCACGATAGTAACAGACAGTCTTCTTATTTTCCGTCGCGCTGACCTCTAAGAACTTCAACATACTGCCTATCATTTGTCTGTCATTATCGTCTATCCTTTAGTATCTTTTTTTGTAATCCTTCGAGGATTCTGAAAGTGACCTCGTGAATTTGAGAACAACCATCAACGATGTGGATAAAGACGTGTACCATCAGAAGCTCGTTAAGTCGACTTAATGCCTGGTTAAGTCGCTTGTACGCGCAAGCGTGAATCACAAAACTCGGATCGTAGTAGTTGCGGCCAGACAAATTGCAACGCCGAGCATGACCCTTGAATTTAAAATCGATACATTGCGTCCGTGTCATTTTCTCGTGTCAAACATTCGAGCTTTTATCGCCACGTCAACGTTTATCACGAAGCGCGAGGTGTTCCCTTAAAAAATGCATTGCATGTAATCGCGGCACGTTCTCTCTCCGTATCGAATCTTATCGCCGGCATCGCCCTTCGCCTTTTACGATCTTTCGACCGAGATCGACTCAGGCAAATCTGATTGAATCAGACGCGATATCCTGTGCAAGCTTCCGTTACAACGAAGATATGTCGCAGTTTCCAGTACGCAATTTTCTATTTTAACGCTTCTTGTTTTTCCATTCGATCGCGATTCTAAAAGTACAAGCTATGTAATTCACATAAAAATTATACGTTGTTATTAGCAACTTTTTTGCTTTTATTATCACAATTTAATTAACTAAAAAATTTTTTTATATTTTTACATGATAAAAGTAATCTTCTAATTGGCGTTTTCCATACACGCTTCTATAGCAAAATCAAAATGTTGCGGTGAAGAAATAACCGTTTCTTATAAACAAACTTTGCTGCAAAACGAATAAAGTACTTGTTTAAAGTGCTACTTTTTATCAATGGGTTTTTAAATTCGATGTAATGTCAATCGCCAAACTGCGTAGTCGGCGCAGAAATGCTTGCAACGATACAATCGTTCGCGATAATATAAAAGATCTCCTATTTAGTTCGTTTCCGACCTTACAATAATGCTGGGAGAAAGACCGTCATCGTCGGAATATCGGGGAGCGATTTTCTCCAAACGGGCATGTACACAATCGCCGTTGTAATTCAACAAGCGCTGTTCCGCGGAAATATAAATCGGAAATCGACCATCTGAAGTTCTCTCGAGAATATTAGCCAACGTTGTATAGAAGGCTGGAAGGGAGGAAGTATCGCGGCGCGTGTGGATGTACGGCGAGAAGTCTCAAGCGGCTTTGTCCTAAATGAGCGAAGAGAGAGAAAGAATGAAAGAGAAAGAGAGAGAGAGAGAGAGAGAAGGCCTTTTCATTTTGAATGCATCGGAGAATCTAGGTCAATGCTGTATCCCACTCTCGCTCGCGGTCCACGTTGCAACTTGTGCGCGCGCTCCCTCGCTTTCTAGGGATAATTGTAGTCACCAGTCGGCCGTCCAGTTTTCCGCGTGAGCTTCCGGATTTGCGGCGACGACTGTACATGATGATTTGGAGATAAGCTCTTTACAATGAAGTGACGAAATTCAAATTAATTAGCTCTTTTTTATTCAAATGAAAGAAATAATTTCGATCCACTTTTGATCTTTCGATCTTATTTCCAAAATATCTGCGCTACGAAAGCTTTTTATTTTGACCGCAATTCGCAAATTTCGTTAAATGATATAATTACTTTTTTCGCAGATTTGCTCGAAGTTGAATAACTGATAGATACAAGAGAATTCAATGCCTTCAAAATGTATTTATTCGCAGGGTGAAGAGGATGATCCTGGAGCCTTGATGGCCTGGCCCAGCACCCCGAGGAAGAGGCTATCTTATATCTTAGTCGCGCCAATTTTATTTCCTCTTTGGTTAACGTTACCGGATGCGAGAACACCCAGAGGTAATCGACTTTAATGACTCTATTGTGCTTGTCTAAATTAGAAGAAGAGCTATATACCAAAATTACTTCTTCTTACATGTCATAGATATCCTTCAGTTTTTAACGTTGTTGTTTTCCTTATTTCAATCTTTTAAGAAGTTTGTGTGAAACAAAATTATAAAAAATATATCAAGAATACTTTATATCATGTAATACTGTTTTGTTAAAAACTTAAATAAAGGATAATGCGTTTGAGGAAATTGAGCAAAATTAAATTTCTCTCAATTGAGTTTGATTGATGATAGCTAACAATATTTGCGCCAATATATTAATATTTTATTTGATAATCTTTCCTTCTAGTGTTTTCACTATTAACTGTTAAGACAGTGATATTAGGTCTCCTCTTCGCCGATGAATAATCGGTCTCGAATAAAGAGGCAGATAAAACTTGGAATAAAGATAATAGCGAAGTTTTTGTTAAGCACGAGGAACACAATTACCTGTTCCTTTTCTCTCTATTTGCATTTCTTGAGATCAAACTTCTTTCTCTTTCGTGAGAAATTAATTGATAGCAATAAAATTCAAATTTTCTAAACATTGTGCGTATTACTCATAAATCTTAAAGGTCAAATTGGATCACTCTTGTGTAACAAATATATATGTATATATATATATATATGCATATTATTTACGAGCATTTTAGTAAATAATATTAAAAACATATAAATATATTCGCCTGTATTCTCTGTACATTCGGTTGCAATAAATCAATATTATCAAAATGTGATAATATTTATTGTCTGCGTATTATCTAAGGAATGAAAATCAGGAAGATCTAAGAATATTGCGTTATATCTGTTGAATATTAAATTACATGCTCGATTATGTGCTAAATGTGTACATCTAATGGTTCGCTTTATTCGCACATAGAGAGGGCGTGGAACGATAATTTATCATTGACCGGAAATATTATCCGTTGAAGCGGAAGAAGAGGGGGTGTAAAGAAGCATTTTACACATTCGCCATTAATTACAGCCAAAACGCCACGATTTGATATGTATGTGTTTTTTTTTTTTTTTTAACCTGCTGAAAACGCCAGAGTCAGATTAAATTCTATCAATCAGCGCAAACGTCGTGCAATGTTTTGCCCGCCCAGTATCGACCTCGCGTAATATTAGCTCGACTCCGAGAATTTGGGATTAAAACTCGTCCCATCAATAAAAGACCAATCGATCAGGATGAAAACTCGTCTCATCAATAAAAGACTAATTAAATAGCGTTTGCACTTAATTTGTCGCATTAAAGTTACTTATATAGCTTTCATATTTTTGTATTACATGTATATATTGTATATACATATATAAAATACATATACATTTTTAAATAACACTTCCTCAAAAATTAATGGAGAAATTAGATATAGGTTTCTTTAAAAGCAGTATAATTACGGATTATTAGTATTGCGGTACGAATTGCTCGTTTATATTGAAAACACAAAAAAACAAAACCGAAAATAAATTTACTATTAGATTACTAGGTAATTGAGATATAAATATTAAAACATAGATGTGTATTTTTCTGTGATATTTAAACTCTTATTATATGGCAGCCATCGTCTATTCTACTGCTTGCATTATCTCGGTCTATTAGCTCGTCTCTATTGCAACATCGTACAATGTCCGCAACGAAAGATGACACGCTAATTTTGCATTGGAGACTGATTGTTACGCATGTACGAATGCACAGATAACCGTATATGCGCGCGAGACCGATTCCATTGTCAGTTAAAATTCCGATATGTGTCCTTTGAATTTCAGCAATCTCGATCTTTGATTACCAACCTATTAATACGTGAATGTACAGTCGCTATCAATTAATCATATAAGTTAAATAAGATAACACATGCACGGCGCACAACACACATAAGCAAATGAAAAAATGTGATCAATCTATTTATTTGATGATTTTTACACAAATCGCAATATTTAAGTAAAACCGAGAATTATGCGTGAACTTTTTATAAAAATGTAATAATAGTGATTTTTGTTCAAGTTTTGCAATTTTCCTAATATTTTTGGGCACTATCCTTCCATCTTTCCGACTCGATTTCTGAGGAAGAAATCACACAAGTTACATATCACATCCGATATCACAAACAATATGTTGATTAGTCAGTTGGAACGAGTAATTTCGGTAAAGCAATAGGAAAAGAGGGAAAAGAGAGAGAGAGAGAGAGAGAGAGAGAGAGAGAGAGAGAGAGTGAAAGAAAGTGTGTAATCAGATGCCACGCATCCGCTTAATTTTCAGGAAAAAAGTTCTTTCCAATAACGTTTCTCGGCTCGATCTTTTGGATCGCGGCGTACTCGTATCTGATGGTCTGGTGGGCGAATGTCGCCGGCGACACGGTGGCCATACCGCCGGAAGTGATGGGCCTGACATTCCTCGCAGCTGGCACTAGCATACCGGACCTCATCACGAGCGTCATCGTAGCGCGGAAGGGATATGGTGATATGGCCGTGTCAAGCTCCGTCGGCAGCAACATCTTTGACGTGACCGTTGGGTAAGCACTCAAAATTTTCCAGAATTTTTGCGCGCATCGCTATCGTCTCGCAATATATCGATATACAAAGTCAGTGTGTACACGGCATTTTGTTCGGAAATATCTTTCAGAAAAGATGGTGAGTTTCGTTTCAATGCTGGTTGCACATTTTTCTTATATCGCGTGTATTGAGAAAATAAAAAATTAAATTTACGAGTTGTACTTCAAATTGCTGTCTCATTTGCCTTATTTGCCAGATATGGCGATGCGATTTTTTTTATTTATTTTCGAGTCTAAAACAATTTCGATAAAAAGAAATTTTCGATCAACAATAAAGTCATCGATGTTGTAAATAGCTATGTTTATTTAAAACATTACGTGCTGACAAATGCAATATGACAAATAATAGTTCTTTAAATATAAATTTTATATAATTTTATTTACATTGCTGTAGCCATTATATCTTCTAAATTTTTCAAAGGATTACTCTGTTTAAAAAAAATATATACGTAACAAGTGCAAAATGCATATTTCAATTAAGAGATAATGAAATGAAGAAATAAAGTGATCGGCGCGCAGGGATTTAATTGTAATCGTAATCACAGCGGATGAATCGAGCGAGTGAAAATGGCTCGATTTGCGTTTTGATTTTGCCCGCAGGCTTCCGGTGCCATGGCTCCTGTACGGTTTGATCTATGGAAAACCCGTAGAAGTGAATTCGGTGGGCATGGTATGCAGCATAGCGATACTGTTCTGCATGCTGCTGTTCGTGATCATGAGCATCGCCTGCTTCAGATGGAAAATGAACAAGAGCCTCGGTTTTACAATGTTCATTCTCTATTTTGTCTTCGTTGCTGTCTCGCTGATGTTCGAGTATCAGATTCTGGTTTGCCCGGTGTAGACCACAATCGGAACGGCAGAGGTAAACCAAAAGCTCTTGCTTAGAGGACACGTCTGCGAAACTACACACGGACGCACATTTACGGGTCTCGTCATCATCATCGCGTCATATCGTCGTCGGCGAGTCTCGGCCGAGACGAGAGAAACTCTTCCCCGCGGTCGCCGCTTCGAGAGCCGAGGAGGAAACCGTGCCAGTCATTAACACACACCTCTCCACTTTTCCGCACGCACGAGGAAAATAAAAACAATCTTAATGGTCGAAATTCGGCAATAGACAGAGCACCCATTTACTCCCATCACCGAGTCGGGTTAAAGCAAATTTTTGCATATATACCACTGCAGATTATTATACGAGAGGCGTTTTGTTCTAGTCATGCAAGAGATGTACATATTTGTATAAAATCTGAAATACCTGAAACGAAATACTCGTCTTGTTAAGGATTAAAAGACACCGAGCGCAATGTCACTTCGCTCGGGATGCGCTGTTTCATTATTTAGGCACGGCGAGCGCGTTAGCTGATCGTGCCAAGGACCAACCGACATAATTTTCTACATTATTCGTGAAAGAATTTTTTAGCGCACGAATCTCATTTCTTCTTTTTCTTCTTGTTTTTTTATCTGTATACTCTCTTCGTGTTAAATAAATAAACATACTGTCAAGCATGACAAAGTAATTGCCGGTATTATTGTTAATTCCTCTTTATTTTGAACAATTATTTTGACTTTTTTTTATATATGTATATACAACAGAGATTCTCTCACGAATGAAGAACGTAACATAAATGTTCGCGGCGACAACGTTTTCAACTGTAAATCACGCGCTGTCGTCGGATAGCTGTGGACTTGTGCATTTATCGAAACGTCACTGTCGTGCAAACCAACAAATACTAGCAATAATATCAGCAAGTTTAGAAACAAAAAAAAAAACAAAACGCGCAGAGTTACTCTCAGTCGGTGTATAAAATACTCCTTGTAGAGCTTCTCTTCTCGTTTGACTCCTTGGCACGCTCACGTTCAAAATATTACGTATATAATGTTAACCTCTTATAGGAGAGAGATGACCTGACCGCTCGCCGATTTTTTCTCTAAAAAGCAGGACTCTCTTCGCCTCTAATCGTAGAATAGCGAATATACAACTTTACTCTCTCTCTGTTGTGCTCACGAAATCCAAATGTGATGCGATACGCGGCTCACTATTTCGATTCGATGATGGAAACGATATAATTACTTTCTGAGTTTTCAAGTGTTTACGACGTAGAATTCTTGTATGTTTTAATTTTTGTATTTTTATGTACTAACTAAACTGATTTCTAATGTTCGTGCGAAATATTACATGTACATAAACATCAAGAAAATTATTTTTAATTATTAAATGTTTAAACACTGATGTAATCATATCTCAAACGAAACAGCTGACTATCGCATCGGATCTTTAACGTGCGATCGGAACGGATGTTGTTATGTGAATAAGATATATCGGTAGAGTGTGTAGATAAAAACAAAAAAAAATAATTGACTCATTTTCTATGTTTTGTTTTAAAATAGATCATTAGAGACAAAGCGTTAAAAAAAGTAAACTGATTCTTTGAGTTAAAAAATATGTTGGCCAAAGTGGAAGACAAAATCATTCTTGATTATTTTACTTGTCTTAAATGTCAATATAGAGCAAATCCATCCGAAACAAAATGCCGCAAGAAAATGTCTCGTTCGCGTAAAAAGCACTTGAATCCGCTTCCGAACGCGTGCGTTTCTTCTCTTATAACTCTTATTGTAACTATAATCTGTAAGCGATATGCGAAAAAGCAGACCTTCCTAAGTGCATAGACAAAAACTGTTTGCGAATTGCATACTTGGATCGGTGCGTCACGTGAGAATTCTCCGATTTGCGAGAAAAACATTCGTGTCGTCGCTTGCTGATGTGCATCTTAATTACGCGCGATCGAATCTTTGTTGTGATATTTTCTCAGCGTAGAGAAAGTATCGAGAGAGCTCGTCATGTGTAAAAAAACATGAAAAATTACGAGATGTACGAGTAATACGCATTAAAGTACACAGTGCGCTCTCTGAAAAGCCGAAAGAAACAAGTGTGTGTGTTAAGTCGATCAATAATTACACTTCCCCAAAAGTCTCATCAGCTTGATAACTCTTCGAACTATTTTTTTTGCTAAATTCTTACAAGTTTTCAACATTGCACTATAACTTTACTAAGGTATCGTTATAGAAAATATTTAATTATATAACATTATAGCTGTTACGCGTGCACACAATGATTGTAAAGGGGTAACTTGGGCGAACAAGTTTGCATAGGTGTGTATGTGTGTGAGAAAAGAAAAAGAAAAAGAGAGAGAGAAAGAGAGAGAGAGAGAGAGAGAGAGAGAAAGAAAGAAAGAAAGAGAGAGAGAGAATAAGAGAAGAAAAGTAAAAAGACAAAAGAAAAGGAAAGTAGAAACATGTATAGTTAAAAGCCTGCGTTAGATCAATTTTTAATTCCAGTTAAACAGAATCCGTGTTGTATAAAGCGTTTGTAAAGAATATGTTTTAAGTACATAAAAAGAGGAAGTAATAGTTATAATGTGATATCGATTGTATTACATATAAAATGAGAGCGTAATGCTATTACTTACACTTTCAAAAGATATATAAAGAGGAATATATATTCGGTAGTCTAAATGCCTAAAACTGGCCTAGCATTTTATTAAGCCCACAGCTGATGCAAAACACGATTGTTCGCGAAGAACAGGAACAGATCGCGTAATTATATAAGAATTACTATGTTAATCGAAAGAAAGAAAAAGAGAGAGAAAGAAAGAAAGAAAGAGAGAGAGAGAGAGAGAGAGAGAGCAAATTTTAGATTATCAAACTCGTACGTAGTGAAAATTTCAGCGACGAAACATACATATACAAAGAACATATATTGTATACATATAATTATATATTCGTCGTATTTTTGTATGGTCCTGACGTTGCAGGCAAGGAGAACGGTCTGCGGTTATTGCTCTAGCGGTGCCTTTTTTTGCAATAAAGTTCTTAGAGTCGCGTGATAAAAAAAAGATTTCGCCTATATGGCAATACTGCCGATTAAAATTCTAAACTCCACATTCTTTTTTTTTTTTGTTTCTACAAACTTTCTTGGTGTAACTTTTTTTGACATTTTTCTCAGCATAAATAAGAAATTACATCTGAAGTAGAACTTCGTGTATGACAGAAAGAGCAATACAGCGCACTTTCTTTAAGTAGTATAAGCAATTGTTAAAGCGGCCGCGCGATTTCAGATATCCCGAAAATGAGAATCGCGCGAACGTTCAAATGATAAAACGGATGAACTTTTGCGCGTTCGGCATGCGGAGCACGATCTAAATCATCAGTGAAAAACACAAACTTTCGTGACGTCGAACATAAATGGAGAAATGTATATACGCGAGTTGAGCGGGAAAAGCGGGGAATACTGTGCCGAAGCACTTTAACGCCGTAGTGTACGAGGCACGAAAGGGATTAGTCTGTCAGTCTCTCTCTTTTGAGCGAAACAAAACGAAAGCGGATTAGCGGCGAATCGCGTGATAAGTCGAAGGTCGAGTTGAACGGCTCGAAGCACAGCAGTGCTCGCGTAATTTATGCTTTGTAATACATTGGTAGGACAAACACCGATGAACGTTAATGAAAAAGAGACAGACTCACTTTATTTTGGTTTTGCTTTATCGGTTTTACTTTTTTATCGAAAAACTTGGCTCGAGAAATTTATTTTTTCCGTAATTCCTCCAAACGCATGGAACAAATAAATATATATATATATATATATTCAATAACATTTCTTAGCTCTTTTAAACGTTCAATATATAAAAATGTTTTAAATGAGTATGACACGACACTCTACTTTAATATATTTTACCTCGAAAATCTCTGTTATATCGGATACGCGTTATACATTTATATAAAAGAAACCGTTCGACCTACTCCTTGCGTTGTAGAAATTGTCAGGATGCACGTACTTAGACATGAAAGAGAGGGAGAGAATGTGTATGAAAGAGAAGAGAAAGAGAGATTTTAGATGCACGCACATACACACGCGAAACTTTATGTTCGAGAAATGAACGCGACGACAAAAGTGTGCTTTCGAAAAATGAAAATTCCGATTTGTTCGAGAGAGAAGAATTTACTGATAAAAATACAACGCGAAGTGACTAATCCCGTTATTGTATGGGCTGTGACGAAGTCACGTCAGAAAACGGAAAAGTAAACGAATAAATTTCCACCAGTTAAGTGTATTCAACCCGAAACAGTATAATCACAGTACTTCAATAAACTCTTTTCTTGATTTGTGAGAGCGTCGTGTAAAACCTTCGAAAAATATATACACACACACACACAAATTATCTTTTTTAAAAAACGTTTACAAACGATCTTTTATTTTTTCAAAAAGTGGCTTTCGAGACTTCTATTCGCGTGACGAAAAAAAATATCTATTGTTATATATACGTAGAATTTGTTAGACCCTTTTATATTTTTATGCAATACGTTGTACTGTTTAGAGTTGATGGTAGCTATTGTTATCTTACGGATACACGGAAATACCCGTCGCACATTCGTGTAAAAAAAAAAAAAAAAACAAGACACGTTCCAAACTAGACGTTAAGCGATGTTAAGAGTTTAGTTGGTTTCATACTTTATAACGTAGCCTTTCGAGAAAAACTGTAGAGGAATTTTTACATCGGTGACGAGGTCGCGGTTTAGATTAGAGTCGGACACGCGACGAGCGCGACGATCGAAACAATCCTTAAAAAAAATTCGGCAAGTTGTTAAAAAGAGGCCGAGTGACAAATCTGTTCTATAACATCGATCGATCGGTATAATATATACAAACCTAAGACCGCTGTTCTTTCGATCGTACATCATGACGTAATAATTGTTACGTACTCGTGAATATAAACTATAAACGCGGGAAACGACAGAATAATAAGAAAAAAAAGGGACACAAAACGCACGCTGTGAAAGATCGAACAAGATCAAACGCTTCGAATATTTTCTTGGCATTGACAAAGCGCGAACGCACATATCAAAGAGAGAATGTTGAATATATGATAAAACTAATTACTTAATAGTATTATTAGTGAGTTAAGTCGTAAGATAATTAGATGAGATTATATAACAAGCGTTGCAAGAGAGAAAAAGTTTCTATGATTATAGATTATATATAAATAAATAAATAAATATATATATATATACATATATACACATATACACACATATATATATATATATATATATATATATATATATATATATATATATATATAT
>QVOA01012522.1:0-36612 GCA_014825685.1 Pseudomyrmex cubaensis | reverse complement strand
ATATCGCATATCGATATATATATCGCATTTCGATATATATCGCATATCGATATATATCGCATATCGATATATATCGCATTTCGATATATCGATCTTCTTTTTGTTTTTAATTGCCGATTCCAGCAAGGTGTTAAAATTTGATTAACCAAAATGGAATATTGGTCCATTTATATCCATAGATGATCCATTCGACAGAATGTATCCTCAATATTACATGAACTTCAGCCACGCATTCTTTCTTATGCAATACACCCTGACTGGAAATCATTTTCCTTCCCTTGTATTTCCGGAACCGTGCCTATGCTCACCTTGAAATTTTACTGGGATTAATGTTTCATCTAATAGTACTATTTGCTATTAAAAAAAAGTTTGAAATTCGAGGTCCAAAAAATGGGCGAAATTTGCCATCATTCTATATATTATTTATATTGTTTAAAAAAAACAAACATAGATGAAACAAGAAACAGTAATAACAGATACTTTAATATGTATACATTTTATGTATATATTAAATATATTATATGCATGTGTATATTATTAAGTGTGCAAATTAATTCGGTGGAAATATTTTAAAAGAACTTCAACACAACTTTTTCTTCATCTTCTTTGCAAGTTCCTTAAAATTTCTTCTTTATTGTCTGCGATTTTGCTGTAAGAAGGTCGCGACGTAATTCTTGATTGCTCAGAAGTCAATGTACTGACATTAAATATAGTTTAAGAACCGTCCCAGAATCCCCGAAAACATTTGTATTACTTAACGGTTGAGCTTTTCGCACGTCTTCGAACCATATTTCGGAGAAAAGCCCACTATCGCCTCGTGGATTCTTTCAAGAGAGAAATCTCGACTGTCCACTCGAGTCGCTCAAGAGTTAATTCACATTTTTATATCAGAAAGATCACTCGGTAGAATCGGAATGAATCAATGTTCTCGTATTGATTTTTTTTTTTACTTTTTTATATTTTTTTATTTTTTTTATTTTGGCAACGGATTTTATTTGAAATAATTCCAATAAAGAGATAAAAAAAAAATCATTATATTCCGCAAAATTTCCAAAGCGTTTCGATTCTTCTTTGTTCGCTTTTACATGTAAAAGTATTTTTTTTTATTTAAAGTTTCAAAGTTTTGCAAATTAAATTTTGAAACAATGAAATCATGTGACAATAATCGAAGCACTGCGGAATGAAAAATTAATACGGTCTCTGTATTAAAAAAAAAAAAAAAAAAAAAAAAAAAAAAAAAAAACAAACGGTGAAAACTTTAACGACAGCGGGCAAAATAGAAAAGGATCGAAAGAGTTAAAAAAAAATCTAAATAAACGAAAAGTATCTCGCGGTATCTCTTTCCCGTAAAGCACACTTACGGATCCCTAGCGCGAGCGAATGGTCATCCACTTTGCGCGGATCCTCTCCTCTTCTCTCCCCATTCTTTCTCTCTTTCCTTTTCTCATAACTATCCCGAGGGCGAGTTTGGCCCGCGGCCAGCCCGGCTGCGCCTCCGGGGACTGTTCTAGATCTTTGCGGCCGTCGGGGACGGGTGGAGAGAACCGTAACACCGACTCTGGTATTTACGGTCATTTTTACGGCCAACTCTGCCCCGCCATATAATTGCCGCGGTCTACCGGATGTTTTAAGAGCTCCATGCTCCGGATGGCAGGATGGGTTACATGAGGTTGCGCACTGGATGGGAAGGGGTGGTCCGCGCCCTTCTAACTCTCTCGCTGTGACTATATACCAGTGCCAGAAAAGTGAGAATTCACGTGATAGCGTTACGCTTCCCAGGAAGGTCTTCCACGTCCGAAGACGCGGAAACTAACCAGGTCGCACATGGCGATTTCGCAGCTGCGACCGTAAAACAGGCGCTCTCAGGTAAGCGCCTATGTTTTCTGCTCCGGATAACCGCGGAGAAAAGAAGAGAGAGGGAGATATATATGCAATAACAACTCGGAAAAATGGCCGAGCTATCTTCATCGCTTTCGCTTTGTTCGGGCGAAAACTGTGGCGTTCGCCCGAAACATTCTCGCGGTATTGCCTAGCTCGCTCGCGAAATGACCAACTCTATATTTGCCGCATTGCCCTACATCATCTCCGCCGCGTTTTATCCCAGGCCGTATCGTCGCTTCTTCAAGCGACTTAAGATGTAATTTTATTTCGACCGCACGCTCGCTACGGGAGCTAAGCTTCCCGATCGTTCGAATTACGGCCGGATAATGGCCTAATCCGCGCCGAATGAAGAATACTCGTTGCGAGCACAAAGCTGTTTTATACAAACTCATAACCCGCGAAATGAAGCGCGTTTTACCCCGGCGGCAAGACGATCCACTAAAAAGAGACGCTTAAGTATCCCATCCGAGAGCGCGGAGAGAGAGGATAAATATCTCGCTCGCCTCACGGAGGAAGGAAGACGAGGAGGATAGTCGGGACAAGAACAGCAACGAAAGTAGGGATTCTGCGCTGAAGTTTGTCGCCTGCCCGGACGAGGGTTTACGACATTGTAGCCTTCCTTCCCTCGCGCACGGGGGAGGGGGAGGGACAGACTCTTCTTCCTCGCCTTCTGTTTTCTCGGCATCCGAGCCGAGCTTTCGCTTGTCAACAGACGTGAGACATCGTCACGTACCGAGTTTGATTTTCCTTGCGGTATTACATTATACGCTCGCTCGTAAATTTACCGTAATACGCGCGCGTAATTATCCACTCGGAAAATTCCCATCACGTTCCCCGCGAAGCGACGTTCCTTCTTTCCTCTTCGTCCGTTTGTTTTCCCGTTATCTTTGTTTATCGCGCGACTTTCTCCCCCCCCTTCTTCCCCGCGCGCCGCGGGGGCGGGTCACGTGATGCAAGTAATTTGTCATACCGTGTCCTTCCCCATTTTTCATACTTCTTCGACTAATTCACCCCGGGGCAAAGTCCTGTTTTCTAACCAATTTCATTAAGCGCCATCGAGGGGGCACCTCTATTATATAATGCGACTTCATTGGTAAGGGGATAGCAATCTTACTAATGGGTACACCCAGGTACGCCGCGCGCGTGCACACATCAGCACATGCGCTGTTGGATAACGCAACGCACACACGTACACACGCGAGACGGGAGAGTATCTCACCACACACGAACCGCACACGAGACGAGAGAAAACGCAACATGGGATTGTCACCGTACGTATCTAGCCAGTCGCGCTTTGCAGAGTATAGGTAATCCTTCACAAAGGAAGCTGTCAAAATAGCCCGGTCCGCGCGCGCGCGCGGACTCTCTCCGAACCTGGAGCTTCGTAGATTTTGACCTACCTATGTGTAACGCTTATCATCGTTGCGCAGAAGTTCCCGATACGTCGCGCTCTCTCCTCGCGTTGATTAATAGCACATCGCTAAATTAAACCGCGCGATCGAAACTTCGCGCGAGTGTGTCGCGCGCGCTTATCGACCGTCGCGTCTCGTCGTTTAATTAAATGACTCGCAGAGTCGAACGAGACTTCGCCCCCCGTACGAATTTTATTTTGCACTAATTTACCGAAAAAAAAACTCGTGTATTTTTTTTTTTTTTTTTACCGAGTTCTCGTTTTCAAACAATTCGCGCCGTGGTCTTCGCCGCGAAATCGACGCTCCGATTATTTTTTCACACGTCGTGTCAATTTTTTTTTTTTTTTTTTTTTTTTTTTTTTGATATACATTTTTTTTACACACATTGTTTCGATGTAGCACGTTGCGGAGCGTACGAACAAAGCCTTCGGGGAATAATATTTTCCCCGTTCAATTACGACGTCATTACGAGGGCGCGGAACGGACGCGCGAGAGCATCGGTAACATTAATAACGAATTTAATAGTTTTCGGGATGACGGCTGGTACGCGGAATTGGTATGTATATGCGCGCGGAGGGGAGGGAGGGAGGATGGGTGCTAAGAGAGGTAACCGAGGGTGAAAGATGGGGGAGGAGAGGTGCGAGAACCGTTCGGTGTCGGCAGCCCTTGAAACAATCGTCGTATTGTAAGCGTCGCAATCCAGAGTTTCGCAGGACAATGGCGGCGCCCTAGCACATATCTCGACTTGCTAGACTTACTCCCGCTTCCTCTCTCCCTCTCTTCCTCTATCTCTCTCTCTCTCTCGTACTTTCCGCATCACCTTCCTGGTGCCTCGCGCGCCGGTATATCTCGCTGCCAGCCGAATGAACAATGAGAAGCAAAGAGAACGTTTGCACTCTCCTCTTTGACTGTATTCTCTCTCCTCTCTCTGTTGTTGCATAATTCGGAGTTTTCAATACTTAGGTTCTCCGTAAATGGCGCAAAATTTCCCACGCGCACTTGTGCGCATATATACGTACGTAGTTTCGAGAAATGCCTTTACGACGCTACTCGCGCCAGTCGTTTGCCGCACAATGCGGCGCGAGCTCTTTCGCGAGCCATTTCGTTACGCAACTTTGAACTACAACGTAACGAAGAATTAAGCGATGCGCGTCGAACGACGCGCAATCTCTCTTTTATGTGCTTGATTTACTCGCTCCTAAACTCGCGCGCTCGTTATCTCTGGATTATTAAGTATAATCTCGCGCTTCCGAGAAACGATTACCGTTTGAAAGTGAGTTTGACAGAAGATGTAATCGAGTAATCATTTATATTTGAGTTGAAACGCGAAGAAGCGCGCTCGAGAAAATATTTTTGAAACAGCGACGTGGTTTAAAAACGTATCCCGATTTCAGTCGCAGATCAAATTGTTTTCCAATATCTTTGTGCAAAACTGTTCTACGAACTCGGATTTAAATGCGAGAGTATTTTTGGACGAAAAATTCAAACCCGATGGCTCGATATCTCTCGGTCTTTTAAATTATTTGCATTCCATCTTCAACTCATTGTAATTTCTCTCATCAGTCGTGTGCGGTCGTCGCAGAACCAATTCTAATATCTCATAAATGAAGGTCCAGGGAAAGAGGTTTTCCAGGGAAGAAGAAAGTTTTTACGGCGGTTTTTTAAACGAAAATCGTGGACGCGAGATGGAGACAGTATGAGGGAAAGAGAGTCGGTTTATGATGAGCTCTCGCGATCGCCGGTGATATCCAATATCAGACATCGAAAGCACCCGCGCGATTTTTCAAAAACTTTTTGGAGGACGTGCTGTTTCGAGAGAAAAGTTTGCCGGACTATTCGAAAAAACGAAGGTTGACAGGCGACACGGTGGAAAGGCTGACAGCGACACGGACGAAACGGTGGCCGTCGAGATAGGCCGGAGAGGAATATCGGCGATACGACCAGCAGGCATATAAATCGTCGATTCGATTAGACGAACATAATTTACACTCGCGCTCTGCGAAAGTGGTGCGGCCAGTCTCTCTCTGTTCGATGTCTCTCCGCGCGACTTCTTTTTTTTTTTTTTTCTAGTATCTTTCGCGTTCCGAGAAAACAATTGCCTATCGGGCATAAATCTGAAACCAACCCCCGCCACCCTATGTGAACTGATATATATCTATATATATATGTACAATACGGACTCTTAAATTCTCGAGCTGCAATGGCTCCGAGAGAAGGAGGATCCTTTATTTCGTCGACCTCGGCCCACTCGATTCTGCGAAACTTGTATTTTCCGTCGTTTCTCTCCGTGGTCGTCGCGCCGCCGTCCTCTAATTTCTTTGTTCGCCCTCTGGGGTTGGCCGTCGTTTGTGAAACACGACGACGCCATTTCCACCCGGGGTTCGTTTAATTGGCCAAGGACGACGGGCTTCCTTAAATTCGGAACGCCGCGCGGGTCTGACCAGCGAGACTGCTCCTTGAAATATTTGAGCGTACAGGAGACGCACCACCGTCGCGTGCGCGCGCGAGCTGGGTGCGATAAAAGTTGGACGTGGCAGCCAATCTCGCTCCTCTCGCGGAAAATTCAAGCGGAAAGTTTGGCGCGACGTCGTCCGACACACAATAGCTTGTTACGGGACAATGGTCGGAGTGGGGTAAATTCGGCCGAATTTAATTATGAGACGCCTTGGGGAGGCGAGGCGAGAGCGAGATATAGGATGGTACTCGCCGAAGTCTGCCATCGCGAAAAGGGTAGCGAAGAGAGACGGGGGGGAGGAAGAAGGGCGAAGGGATGGGAGAGAGAGAGAGAGAGTTGCTCACACCCCCGGGAGAAATTGAATGCGGGGCTAATTTTACTCGCGATACAGCCGCTGATTCTACCCCCACTCTCATCTGGGGCTTTCATTCTTTTTTGCGTTCCCGCTTTTCCGCCGTTCGTTCTCCGCACGGACAAACGAACGCCCTTTTTTCGCTGTCGTTTCCGCTAATCGCGGAATCGGAAGCCCGAGCAACGGTTATTCCGTTCCTCGCGCGCGCGTTTGTCTCTTCTTTTTGCTGCCCTTCCCTTTTCCCTTCGCTTCCTTTATTTCCACCCGCCTGTTCGGCTCTTTTCTCTCTTTCTTTCTCTTTCTCTCTCTTTCCGCGGCGTCTCTTCCCGCATTCTTTTCTCTCTTATTGGCACCGCTTTCATAAATATTCAATGGCCGGCGACGTCCCCCGCGACTGCAAAACTTCCGGACGATTTCGCTCGAGGACTTTTGCGCCTTTGAACTGGATATGGCTAAAGTCGATGTTTCATTAGCTCGTTCCCTCGAGTATCCGTGAGCAGAAAACATTGCAATTTAATCTTCAGTAGTGCACCGCTGACGGGAGGGAGGAAGGGATGGCGACGCGCTCGCGGCGTGCGTAAAAAGAAAGCATCGACTGTATACGCGACTCTGTCGCGGAAATCTCCGGGAAAAAATGCGTGGCGGGAGGGGGGAAAATAATTTCTTAGATAAAACGCGCGGCATTACGCGCGCGGCAAACACGCGGGTGGCGCGCATAATCGGATTATCCCGGCAGAAGTAATCTTTGGCAAGTAACAAAGGCGGCGCTTTGTTCATCCGACTGATTACCGCGAACGAGGGGAAGAGGGGGGGGGATAAACTTGCTTCGTTCTTTCAGATAAACTGTATCGCGCGCGGTTAAAGTATCGCGGTTGTCTTTCGCTCGTCCAGCTGTTAGCAAGAAATAACCGGGCTGTGTCCGAGCGGCGTCGGCTTCCGCGAGAGGAACAATGAGAGGGAAGAAGCAGAAGGAGCAGAACGGATGCGCAGTTGGGAGAGCGCTAAGGAGAGCGAGAGCTCGGCACAAACTCGGCGAGTCGCTTTATTATAGTTGCCAAGTCTGCAGTAATCATGTTAGATATTTTAATAAGAGGGAACAGCAGGGGAAGAGGAACCGGATATCTCGTCCCGCTGTTGCCACCGCCATCCCTGCCTCCTTGTCTGCTTTTACCCACTTCGTTCCGTTCCCGCCCGCCTCTTCGTCGAGGGTTGAAACCCTCTGGCGAACCTCATATTCCCGCCGACGGTCCGCCTCCGTGACGTTTCTCCTTATCATTTACATTTATATCGCGACTCGACAGTGATCCCGTTACCGTGTGTCTATTCGCGCAATTCCGCACTGCCGGGAATCCCCTTCCCTCCTCCTCGTCCGAACGGGTATAAATGGAAATTCAGGTTTCTTCGAAGCCTCGGCTGGATTCCTCGCGAATCGACCGCGCCAGATTTATCGGAAGGAATTTTATACACGTTTTGAGACTCTCTTTCTTTCTCTCTTCGCGAGTTCTTCTTTCTCTCTGAGCAATTTGCCGAGAAGAGAGGGAGAGACAAAGCTGTCGGTAAATGAATCCGTCCAATTTCGACGTTCGGGGAGCCACGCGCGTTCGAAACGGCGGCGGGCGCGTTATACGGCGAATCGAGAATTTCGAGAAAGTCGAAACCCGATTCGCCCAAATCCGACGTTCTCCGCGATCGGATCGTCTTAATCGAGACAATCCTAGCGAACGATCGGAACACACGTCGCCCGTCTCAGGGATAATCACGTTATTTCGATCTAAGCCGCGATACCGTTCGCTCACTCGCTCGCTCTATTCCGCGCGCAATTCCTCTTCGATCCCACGGTCGACTGTTTTCTCTCTCTCTCTCAGGTCGATCCGTGTATTTTCTCTTTGCTGAAACTTTCCCGTGCAAGTCTCTTTTTCTACGTCGGAAACAATTTCGCGCTGTCGAGTCGATCGATCGGATTTCCAGCCTCGCTGCGCGCGCGCACGCCCGCGCTATCTTTAAAGATTTTCCCGCCAACGTCGTTACATCTCGTTGCTTTTACTCGAGCATTTTATTCCGCGTACTTTCCTCCCCCCGCGGCTCTCTGGTCTCTTTTCATCGTTCTTCTTACTTCCCCTTTTTTTTCGCGCCGCGCGCGAGGAGTATATCCGATGAGTCGGACGGATCGCGAGGCGATCCTCCTAAACCGGGGCTGAGCCATTCATCCTTGCATCACGCAGGATTAGAGACGCGAGGAGTTTTCCATTTGTAAGAAAATAACGTTTTCGGAATTTCCTCCTTCGCGGAAACCGACCGCGTCTCATTTCTCTCATCATTGTGCTGAAAAAAAAGAAAAACGGGGACGCGCTCGAAACTTGAAGCCTTCCGCTCGTTGCTAACGCAAATTTATCATCCTGAGTTATGACGTCGATGTTGAGAATTCAGAATGAGTAACGTTAATACCTCTTTGCTGCCGCTCGTAAATTAAAGCGGACTGCGAAAAGAGAGAAAAAGAGAGAGAGAGAGAGAGGAGATAGGCAGATT
The DNA here is from genome assembly GCA_014825685.1 of Pseudomyrmex cubaensis. Taxonomy (NCBI): domain Eukaryota; kingdom Metazoa; phylum Arthropoda; class Insecta; order Hymenoptera; family Formicidae; genus Pseudomyrmex; species Pseudomyrmex cubaensis. Next base: position 27,986 of record QVOA01012522.1, on the reverse strand, counting down.
TTAATAATTCCCATATTCACGGGACTGGGACAGCAAAGTTCTTTCCCCTTCCTTTTTTTGTTACATTTTGCACATCCCGATTTTGTCGCCTCCTTGTAAAAAAAAATCGATCCGGCAGAAAGTTTTATTAGCCTGTTGTCTGATCGCGCGCGATCGACATCGCCCATTTCGATAACGCGATCAAGAGCTGAGCGTCGCGAATTTGCACCACTCGTCGTGAATTGTTGACTTTGTTTCAGGATTATTCGTGCGTACGTACGTATATATATATATATATATATTATATATATATATATATATATAGATATGTATATTGCTCGAGCGAGCGCCCGTCCGTCCTCTGTGTGACGCACGCAATTTAAAGTCCAGGCGCAGAGTTACGATATAGCCTATGGGCAAGTACGCTTGCAATCCGCGATACAAACAGGTCGCTGAACAAACACGATAACGAGATATACGATAACAGCGGGCGCCCAGGGTAATCACCGCTCAAAACACGTACGAACACGAAGAGATATTAAATATGAATACTCCGTTCGCCGCGTAGAATCAACGGGTCTAGCCCCGGCATTTAATAGCCGGCACGGGGCCGCATCCGGAACACGAACAGAGAGAGAGAGAGTCTCGCGCAAAAATAATATTCACGTTCGCTCGAATTTTTCCCTCGCGTGAAACGAATCGCTTTCTTGCCGCTGCCACCCAGAGGGAGGGAAAGTGAAGTTGAGGAGGAGGAGGAGGATCTTGGTAGACCAGTCGGGACAATAATGGATCCGGCAATTTACAAGTTAATTAATGGTCCGTTGTTGGTTACGGATCAGAAGTTTCGTCGATTACCAATCAAGTCCTTGACTAATGACGGAGCGAGAGATCTTCGCTGCCTCTTCTTTGTAGCGCGTGTGATTAATGGGAGCTAATGATACCGATGTCAGACACAGAAACGGCTTTTAAGCTGCGCGCGTATCTCTCCCTTCTCCGACGTCTCGTCTTTGGCTCCGACGTCGCGTTAAAAAATGCGTCGGAATTTTTTATCTTCATTACATCGAGCGAGTTTGTACTAGCGCGGAAAGCTGTGTCTTAAAAAACCCCACGTCCGTCTTACCGGAAACATAGTTTTTACATTTCCTCCGAATATTTTGCACACACACACACACTGGAATATTCAGATAGCGTAAAATTGGATCGTCTATCACAGGAACTTAATCAAGAAACAAGACGCTGTATAGACACGCTATCGATAGACCGAACAAGCGCGCGAGCGCTCAATATGTCGCGCACGAGACTCGCCTTTGACGAAGACGTAAACGTAAATTGTAGTTGGCTTCAAATTTCGAAGGATCCGAGCCGCGACACGATCCTTCGTCTGAAACGCGAGGACTTGGAAATTACCTAATTAATTCCACTGACTGTGTCAAACAGCTTGAATCAACGAGACATTCCGCGAATGACGAGTGAGAGAGAGAGGGAAGATTGAGCCTGCAGTGAATTATTAACAAATCCCGCCGTTTTCAAAGGAATGAGAGAGAGGGGGGCAATGTATATACTTGAACGAGAAAAAAAACTTATCGCCAGATATGCTGCAACGTGATTAATCGCTTGCGCTCGTCGCGAAACTGTCAATAAAGATATCGGCAAATACAGCACTTAGGTAGTTCCTTCGCGCAACATTAACTCCTCCGTGGGATCTAACAGACCGTCCCGTCTTTCTTTTTTCGAAACTTAAGAAAACCGAATGTGAGATACGTTCGGAGATAAAAATTATTACGCGAGAGAGAGACAGAGAGAAAGAGAGCAATATCGGAGGATTTTACACGTGATTCCGCGCGCAATCAACTGCCGCATTAACGACGGTTAAATAAACTAGCGAACAGTCGCGCAGTTTAAGTAACACGTAATTGGGTTAATGTTTCCGAGCAAGTTTCCGAAGAATCAAGTAATCAAGAACCCGTTCGAGCGAAGCTCGGCTTATATTCTCAGAGAAACAAAACTCCACTTTCTTCGGGGGATCCGCGCGCACACATTCGCACGTTTCGATCTTCCCCGTTGTCGTTGGCTGCGCCGTCTTTTTCCCCTCATTACTTGCCAGCACTTTTCTCGCTAATTTCACCTTCCTCGCGACTCTCTTTCTCTGGCAACGTTTCTCGATCGTTTTGGCATTCCGGACGGCGTCCTCCTCAGACGGCGGAAGAGCCGAATCGACCCGAGAGATCGATCCGCGACGAGGTGAGGGCAGGATCAGGGGAGAGGATGGCGGAATCGTCCGGAAAGCCGAGGTGGCTGTCGAGAAGGGAAGAGAAGGCAGCCGGCGGAATTGGAAGGGTAACTAATGGACGTTTTACGGCGTCAATTATACACCGTCATAAAATATGAATAATTGCCCGAGATTATGGGCATGCAAAATTTGTGCGAGCCTGCTTTTCCAAGCCAGCCAAGAGAGTCGTAAAATATACTGCGCGGAAGTAAAAGTGCGAAATGCCTAGTCAGCGTGTACTTGATGACGAAGCAAGCATCAGTATGTGTGTGTGAGTTTAAACGAGACGGAAAAGTGGAAAACAAATATATAATACACATGAATATTAAAATATATCAAATATATATTACATATAAATAGTTTTGGGAAATCGAGAAAAATTGAATAAAAATCTAAAAGCTCGCGACCGTTTCATCATTTGTATTCAATTTTGCTCGAAATGCGCGTAAAAATGTTGATTTCACGCACTTAATAAATTGATAAACACACATCAGTTCGCGCGAGATGATTTATTACTGCGGAAAGGTAGAAATGACCGTGTCAGAGATTATGTAACGTAATATTGTAATACAGATTGCGAGGCAATTCTCGCTTATGATGACAGAATTATTCACGTGGTAAACAATGATCTAATCAGTTTTCTATTAATAAACAATTTTGTGATATATAATTCATTGACTTGCCGAGCCGCCGCGCATTGTCGAGCCACCGAGCGTTTCCACGGCGCTTAAGAGGATTTTGTCAAAAGCGCGTGTGATAAACAATAACATCGCGCGTGCGAAATGAAATAAAAAAGTAAAAACGAAACGACTCTTGTAATTGCTCGCGATGCTGATACACGAGAGAGGATTCTCTTCCCGTAACGACTTCATCTATCAGAGTTGATCTATCGAGGCAAACCGTCTCACGGGAATGGCCCAACGAATTACCCAAAGCTTACATCGAAACTCTCAAGCCGTCTCTGTCGGGGCGACACGTGGAATATTCCGGATTCCGGAATACTCCACGTGATAGAGAATTTAGGCAACTACCCCGGATACACTGGAATACCGAATGACACGCCGGGAGAGAAGAGAGAGACACGTGGCAACGTGCGACTAACGCGATTCACTTAATCGGTCCCGCTCAAGCGGAGTTTCCTTTGTAGGATAGCTTATCCTGGCGACTGTGTTCCAACGTCGATCGCCCTCAATACCGTGTCCTATTTGCAAATTAATTCGTCCTATCTCGAGTCGCGAAACGCCAAACTGCCACGATTTCCCGAAACCGCCGTCACAAATGTATCTCGATGTACGTATTTTTTTTAAGAAACTGACAGAGTAGATATATTTTGTGGAAAGAAAACACATCGAGAAATTGCAAATCGACAAATGGCAAATTTCTTATTTGAAAACAAATCTCTGGAAAATAATAAAAAAAAGACAACTGAAAGTTACATCGTGAAAAAAAACATGTCTTGCTGTTATACGGACAGCAAGAAAAATTTGAGATTTTACTCAAGTTTTTGTTTCGTCAACAAAACATTTTGTTGGCAAAAGAAAAAGTTTAATAAGCTTATTTTTTTTTTGCTATATAAATGTAACAGGTCTTGCGATTTTTTCTGCATTATTATTATCAACATTGCTTTATATTCATACGTGAATATTGACTGACTTGTCGGGACAGAGTCGTGTGACGGCGCGCTTCGAAGCGCGTGCGAGAATTTCCGAGCGTTTGAAATCGAAGACACGAGAACGCTATCGGTTTGTACGCGACGCGCTTTTATAATCGCAACACCGCTGGGACAATATGTCGGCCGGCTGTCCCGGAACTCGGAAGCTCCGGTTATGGCACTTAAGCACATTCGCCGATTTTAACAGCCGGTTGCCCCTGATTTCGCGCAATTCCCATTCACCGAGTGCACCCCCGACGTTCGCCACGGTCCGCCGGACACACATGTGCGGCGGGAATACGATATTCCTTGGCCTTTCTCCGCTCCTCGTCTGGCTTTTCGTTCTCCGCCTTCACGCGTTCAGGAATCTCGATCGACCGAATCGGAGACTTTAAAACGCGCTCTCGTGTTACACCCATTCGTCGGCGCGCGCTTCTCATTGATCTCAGATGTGCGCGCGTACATACGTACGCGACCGAATCCGGAAAAGAAATCGGCAAATTTTAATTTTCAATCAACGTGCAATTCAAATAAGCGCGGCGTCCTGAGGTTTGTCTGTTTTTCTAAAATCCCGTGTATTTTCAAGACGAGCATTGAATTTCTCCGCGGTGCTTAAATTTATTCTCGTGTGCTATCTTAGATTCCGAGCTTTATTATTTCTCAGCGACGTTACGAATGTTCGTGCGCGATATCGTGCGGCGCAGTCTCTCTCTCTCTCTCTCTTGGAAATAACGCCGCAACGGGTAATTCCGTCTGTTGCGTGGTATCTGATTCTGCTTTTTGTCATACAACCCTCCTTCCCCTGCGATCACGGGCTGTTTCCCACGTGAGAGAGCGTTGGCCCTCCGAGAGGCGAAACGAATACTTTGCGAATAAGATATTAACTTCAGTTGCGTAATTTCTCCGGGCGCGAAGAGGAAAGGAGACAGTGCGTGCGAGTGTGATGTAAAATTCGGAGCAAAGTCGGAAACGACATTCCGCAAGAAGATACGGAGTCTTGTATCTCTCCCGTCCACGCTTTGCCGTGTCTTGATTGCATTTTGCTTTACGACGTCGCATTATCGCCGACTTTCTCCGGGGCATGACTTAGGGGTGTCGCGTCTTCGCATATTCTTCGTCGCAGATATCATTACGTGCGTCGCGCGCAATAATATCGCGCGGTTACATCGTCGTCGTCGTCGTCGGGGATAAAAGCGCGAACGCGCGGACTTAAATGGATTAATTACGCGCGGCGGCTCAATACGCTCGTTTTACCTATTTGCAGCGCGCATTAAGTTTAATTACGAATTTAGTTAATGAGCGGCGACACTGGATGCGCTTAAGTAACCGGAGAAGCGTCCGACGTCGAAGCGGTCGTATCCCGCTTTCCCGCCCCCCGTCATTAACTCTCTCGCCGGCGTGTGCAACGTAATCCCCGGGCTATATAGTTGCATATTCTATATCTGCCGCGATATATACAAAGTGTCTTTAGTATTATTAATACCGGCCGCGCGCGCAACGACGTCGGGGGCCGGATAAGCTTCGCCTGTGTGTAGTAAAGCGTGGGGATCACGCGAAACTCCATTCCCCCGTATCATCATATCCGCCTCTTTCCCCCTCGTTTCCTCGCGCTATCTACCGTCTTCGGTGTATTGCTTGTTCGCGCTCTTCTTCGCGAGCTAAAGTCACAGCCGTTACCATAGGAATCGCCATAAACCGGGTCTTACGATCGGTCGTTAATCGCTCGGGAATCATTCACTCGAGCTCTCTTTTTTTTTTTATTTTTATTTTTTTTTTTTAACGTCGCGCGCAGGTGTGTGTATGTGGCGTACAAGTGGCGGTGGCGCTCGTAATATATATTTTTATTCGATGAAATTGCGCCGGAAATTGCGAGCGATCGTCGCGAGCGCGCAATGGATTATAAACAAAGTCGCGTTAAGCCATAGCCTGAGCTGCCCAATTTCGAAGTTTGGATCGAAGGGTTTTGCGCGAGATCGCGCGAGTGGAACATTTCCGAGGCGAGCAGACACGCTGCTTAACTTCGTACGTGCTTCTGTCATGCACCGAACTTCCATAGTTCGGCTTCCATGGGAAATATAACTTTGTAGCTTAAATAGGAACAAACCTCCGCATCCTAGGCGCGGTTTTGTTATCGCCCGCGAATAAACTCTCGCGCGGAATAAACTTCGCCCGAACTTGATAATCGTACGGAGGTTGGTATGGCGTGCGGGAAGAGGAGGGGGTGGAGGAGGAGGAGCAAATTCGGCGGATTCTAATTAGTCGGGCAAGACGCGAGATCGGCGTGATCCTTGAGAAACTTCCCACAGTTATGACTCGTACGTATACCGCCGTCGTTTATATCGACGCCTCCGTTCTCTTTACCCTCGCGAGGGAGCTTTCCCCGGTCGTCGCGGAGACGACGCCGTTGCTCGCGCAAACGCGAGCCCGCTCGCAACCCCGGGCCGGGAAACGAAACGTTATTGAATATTCGTTAAACAGTCATCAGCGTATATTCTCCGCTTCTATTTTTTACCAGTTTGCCGGAACTGTTCTCGCGAAGTAATCGCGGGTGGTCCCCCGTGACTTCTCTCCTCCATTCGAGACGAGACCATTTCTCTCTCGGAGGAGGAGAGAGAAAAAAAGCGCGTATATTTCTTGCTTTGCACGCGACACAAACGAGCACAAAGGTCGCGCGATATCTCGCGCGCGCGCGCGCGCGAAAGGACCGCCCCCTCTTCTCTCATCGGCATCTCGTTGTCCCGCGGAAGCTTTTTATTTCGAGCTTTGCGGTCTCTCTCGCTCTCCCGGAGAGAGAGCGGCATTTCGAAGCTTTACGATCTTTTAATGGACGGCGGATTTAACAGCGGTGCGGCGCGGCGCGGCAATAAGGCGGCAACCGTAATCGCCGTGAAGAATCTCGGTCGCTGTTTTGCACTCGCCAGAGAGGTTCGGCCCCCTTTCGTGCGCCCATTGTGATAGCACCCTAAGCAACCGACCCGCACGCCCGGTCGACCCGCTTCGCCTCGTAACACATTCAGAAACGCGACGAGACCGGTAATCACCGTCTACCTCGATAAATCATGATTTTTTTTCGCCTTAACGATCGTACGCCGGTTCTTTATATTCCGTCCGAGCTTTGTTTAAATTTAGTTCCTTTGACTCCGCCGCCATGGACGACACGATATCCCGCTGACGGAATCGTCCTTTTCTCCCTTGTTTCCTTTTTTTTTTCTTTCATTGCCACTTGCGTGATTTCGTTTGAAAAATCAGACGGACGGTTAATTAAATCGCCGCGATTCTGCTTCGTGCGAGAACAACAACATCGTCTCGCTAACTGATTTGTTTGGTCGTATCGCCGCCGCTCCAAATGCAGGAAGCCGTGAAGATTAACATCTTTATTAAACGTCGCACACAGCTCGTTTCCCGATCCCCGCCGAAATCCTCCTCTCATTGGAGTGCGCTCGAGGGACTCGTTTCGACCCGCACAATCATTGCGCCCGGTCCCCGCGCAAATCGCGGTTTTATTTTAACGATCGACCGCAGCCCGCAACAGAGCGATCGGCGGTTTCGTCGTTATACAGTACTCCCGCCGCCGTCATTGAACTGGGATTACGTCAATCTGCGCTCTCACAAAGTTCGTCAAGGGGAAGCTCGTTCGCGCGCGCTCTGACGGTCGCGGGATGGAGGTTTTTTTTTTTTTTTTTTTCCCCTATATCAAATCGTGCGGGCTATCACTCATCGATACCGCGAAGTGGCGCAAAACGCGCGCGCGCGCGCATTGTTTCCGTTAATCGTCGTCACAACGGCGCGACGTATTTTGCGAAATGTTGTTTTTTTATTTACCACATATTCAGTTTATATTACGATGATGTGTATATTCGCGCGCCGATACGTTTTTCAAATTATATTTCTTGTAAAGTGTGTAGATTACTTCGACGGAACTGTAGTAATCTGTTTTCGGTTATTTGGTTTTTCAACGGTACAAAAATAACTTTTTATTAAATTATCGAGTATAAATAACGCTTTTCGAACGAATGGCTGAAATTGTTTCGCGATATTTATCGCGTAAATAATATAAACGGCGGCGGCCGATTCCCCGTTTAAAACGGCGCGTTTGTGTTCTACATTTCGCATCGATTGTTATTATCATTATTTCATGATGAAATATCATTTATTCAGTCTGTCTCATCGAAGTCGGAACTATCGCGCGCACACACGCACACACACACACACGACGCTCAAAAGTCTCTCGTTCAACCATGACGAACTACTTCCTCGTAATGAGCGTAGACGAAATCTTCTCGCGCGTATTACCGGACGGTAAAGGTAAAACAACCGCTCGTTTCGTCAGGTGCAATCTGTCTCTGTCACTATGCAATAACTTTCCCCGCTCGTCGGAGAGAGGGGCGTGACTTCCCCTTCCGTTCTCTCTCTCCCCCGAAGTAGAAACACACCGGTGTGTGGCGGGTTTACCTTCATCGAAATTCTCGCGCGTAACACATTTTCGCGGATTGGAACAATTTCAATTCTGGAGCTTGTATTACTTTTGAAATGGTCGATTTTATTAGTTTTACATCTTGATAGAGAGAGAGATAGAGAGAGAGAGAGAAGGAAGATATCGTAATATATTCCGCGAACGTTCTCACCCCTTACGTTTTCGATTGGATTCGAATCGATCCGTCGGTATTCGAGCGTGGTTAATCTATTACCGCGGTGTAAACATCGCGAGGATGTACACACAGACGTATTTGCAATTAAATTCGATCACGACCTGGCGCTATCTCTTCTCTGGAAGGCGCGGCTGTCGATTAATGATCCGGAAAAACGGTAGCACGTCTCGAATTCGCCCGCCCCCGAAGTTTCGCTCTCTTTCGATCCCTCAAATACACGCGCGCGCGCGAGAAATCTTCCTCCTTCCGTATTAGCGCGACGGAGACGTTAGGATTAATTCGTGTCACGACATAAGTGGAATGTAGACTTCCAGTCCCGGATACGAAGCGCTAACTTAATTTTGCGGCGCCGCGAACTTCCATCTATTTGCCGCCGAAGCGGAACACGATCGTTTCTAATTGATCTTTTGTTAATCTTGCAGAATATCGCGACGCGTCTGCCCTCCTCTCTTTTCAATCGTGTCCGATTGCTGTCGTCTTCTCGTTTCATCGACTGTTCGCTTCTCGTAGAATTCGCTTTCTACCGAATTACGTGGGGAAAAAAAAGTAAAAACTATAATTAATTAATTAAGTTTGAAGTTGAAATTGACATTCTTTCATCTACGTCAAAAGCGTAGAGAAATGCGATCGGGTTTTACTTTCAAATGCACGAACAAATTCTAGAGATTTGAATTGAATTACGTTCGATTAGCAAGAAAGAAGTTTATTCAAATAAAATAACAAACTTTTCCCGACTACGTTCGCTTACATTTAATTTAACACATTGCTTCTTGAAACACATCTCGACGACTGTGAGGAATTTTTTTTTCTTTTTTTTTTTTCAAATTACATGAAACGCGCACGAGTTTGCATTACGGATCTTACGTAATTCCGAACTCGCGACATCTTGTTGGCGAGTTTCCTTCTCTCTCGGTATCGATACAAAAAAAAGTTCTTCGGTCGATACTTTTCTTTCTTCTCTTTCGGTCCGACATTCGATGCTCACGTTCGCGGAGCCGCGGAAATATCTACGTGCCGGCAATACATGTGTGCGATAACTCGACGAACGGCGGACATTAGACCGCGACGGGCGGTCTACACGGTGCGGGGACACAAAATTACAGCCGGTTGCGTTTACGTGACTTCCGTTTGCGCGCTCACAAACACATAGACACGTACACGGTCGGAGTCTTCGTACAATGCCGCGGCGCCCGGCTAAGGCATTTCCTACGACGATTATCGTTTCGCTCCGAATTGATCGTAATACAAAGATAACCGTTAATAACTCAATTCCCGGCGCGAGGCGTGCTAATGGTACATCTGGCCCGGCGCTCTGTCTCGCACGGAACATCGGTACACGGCGGTATATATCGTACATATTAACGAGAAAACGCCGACCTCTCTCGTTTCGGTCTTTTTTAAGCACGGACTAATTAATTTCAAAACCCTTATCAAACCCGGGGACTTAAAGCGCGATTTCATTAAGGTGATGTGTTTCTTTTAATATCGCCGCTTTACGTGTGGATTATATTACGTGTGCACATTCAGCATATAAATATATTTGAAACGTTCCGAATCGCATTTATGTTCAAGATATACGTGAGGTCTTCGTTAAAACGTCTCTATAAAAGAGATGTCTGTCACATTTCACTTAATTTCGTTCTCGAGATTGAATTATTCTCGCGAGAGCGTTTTTGTTAAAGAGGAAGACGAGATCTCGACCGGATCGTTACGTTTCTCGATCGCGACAGTAGTAGTCGGAGTCCAAACAAAGGGAGATTATTCGTCGAAAGGGTCGAAAGCGGGCAAAAAGGGGCCAAGGAAATCGCTTGCGTTCTTCCCGTGTTAGCGGCGTCCAATTTGTCGGAGGCTTTTTGAGAGACCAGGAGCGGGCGTTCTATCTAAACCCGCAGACACGCGGGAAACGTAAGGGATGCACAACGGGCGGATGGCCCAGGGGCGACGTACATTCGTTGGCACAGCCGTGCGGAGAGCGAGCAAGCGAGCATATGGTTAAACCCGTAATGGTAGGAGGGTGATATATTTAAACCCGGCAAAGTTTGGTGCTTGGTTCTAACGCGGGGAGCGTTGGGCGTGCCTCGCATAAGTTTACATTATCTTACCATCTGATAGCAACTACAGCGACTACTCTCTCGCTTGCGCGCGGAACGAGCTAAGAGGTCGGATCCAGAAATTTGGAGAGAAGTCGTCTCGGAATTATCGATAACGGCCTTTTCGCGCGACGGGACAAAAATATATATATATTCGAGGCGTCGCGTTAAACGCAGCTTGTGTAAAAAAAAGATGAAGAATATATCGAGCGGATAGATCGACACGCGATGTAGGTCGGCGGGGATTACGTACGTGTGCATACGTTTACGTTCTCTCGCGCGATTCGCGAAGATATTCGATTAACGAAAATAGATTCCTCTATAAAAAGGAAGATACAATTACAGACTTGGTTCGTATTTTCTCTTTGAGTGAATTATAAAAAAAAATACGATACTATTGATACACACACACACACGTGCACGCGGTCAGCAAGTAATTTTGTTTTATAACGTCGCAATGAACGACCGCGTTTCTGTTCGCGAAATTAGCCCGCGTTCTCGGAACGCGATCGTTACGTTCGTAATGTGGAAAATGTAGATCGTCGTGTGTGCGCCGTTTCGATTGCGCGCGCGTGCATACACGCACGGGCCAAGTGTATCACGCCAAGTGTCGCGCGCTATCTCTCCCCCATCTAATTGACCGTATTTCGTATAATTTAATACAACAAAAGTATATACATCTCCTCCGGAGGATTTACTCCTCGCGGAAGGGGAGTCTTTCTTCCCTTCTTCGCGTTTCTAGCCGCGAAAATGACGACTTCTCCGGAACGGCGAATATTTCTTACTCGAAACTAGCTCGCCTGGGCGTGATTACTCGTGAAATCAACCTGAAACTCTCTCTCTCTCTCTCTCTCTTGGCCAAGAAGCGTGGAAGTTAGCGGTAAGCCAAACACACTATCGCAAACCTCGGACCATGTTCTCTCGGTCTAACTTGTCTTTCTCTCTCTCTCTCTCACTCTCTATCTCTCTCGTTCCTCCCTATCTCCGGCGGCTCTCATTATAAAACAACCAATTAATCCGAACTCAGTAAGAGGATCAGCAGATAATGAATGCAATAAAAATATACGCGCCAATAACAATAGCGAACTTGAGCGAAATATGCTAAGAGGCTTAGCGGAACCTCCTTCCTCCCTCGTTCCGTTTTCTTCCGACTTACCGTCTCTCCCGCACTCGATATCATTGTCTTTCGTACCCGGCTCTGACTCCGGGATTTACGAGAAAGAGCGCGACTAAACGGCGCGATTGTTTGTATAATATAATCCGTCTCCGAAGGAGAGGAAAGAGCTCTGTCTTTGCGACGACGTCTCGAGAGCATCGTTGAACTTAAAATTAGCAGATTTATCGTCGCTGCCGATACTTGCGCGCGGCAAAAGAGCTGCGATCAATAACTGCTTTCGATACAACTTAGAGAGGAGCTTGTTTGTTTTTTTGTGTGTGTGTGTTCTCTCAAGAGCGAATAAATAATTTGATTAATTCAATCGCATCGAAATCACATCGCGCTTATCAATTGAGTGCTAAAACGCGCGAATGTGTGCCGAGGTCGTTACTCTGCGGCGCGATAACATTCGCGCGTGTAATTCGCGAACGAGAACGTCGCGCGATAATGTACATTTGCACACGCGCCTCTCGTCATTAGTCGGAATCGATTTCATAGCGACGGGCATTAATAAAACCCCGGCAGCCCGCGGGACGACGACACACACGGAGCGCGGGAAAACCGGGCAAACGTATGTGTAATGTCAGCGCGCCCGAATTACCTCCGGGGGCGGGAGTATGTTTCGCGAGCACGCCATTGCGTAATTATGTGCTTCACCTCGTTAAGAATATTACCTCACCCGGCATAAACCCGCGTAATAATCGCGCTCGCGAAATGTGCGCGACGAGAGAGTCCGAGAATTTCGACCGATAAGATCCACGTTTTCTCCGAAAACAATCAACACACGTGTGCGAGATCTCGGCAAAGTAAAATCTCGAAGCGCGCCAACAGCGGAATGAGAAATTTCGCTCGTGCGAATTTCGATAAAAGTTTGTTTTTGCGATACATTTTTTCGCGATTCTACAATTTTTTTTTTTCAATACGTCGTTAGGAAAATCGTCGCAACTTCGAAATCGTCGTTGAGGAAAAGTTACTTGTGCACGCCGCGTTCTCTATGAGGTTCCGAACGGGAGCGAAGAGAGCAAAGGGGCTGTGTTTTTCGCAAACAATTTGGTCCGGAAAGCTCAACGCACCCCTCGTTGTAGCGAGTCTCATTTATCAGCGAGGGATCATTGCCGGCAGGTTTTATCCCCGCAGTTTTCGCCCCGTTGGAATGGACCAACGAAGACATTATGATGCTGGTTCCGAATTTACGAGAACAGTAGCGACGAATTACAGGGGAACATCGTTACTTCGCGCACGACTTCGCCGCAGGTGTGCCGCCGCCGCCGCCGTCGTGCGATATATTCGACCCCTCTAAATCGTCGTGGTGTGTGCACGACCTCTCGAGATATTACCGTGGCGCGCGGCAAGCGAACGAAGGGAGACCCCGGGCCGCTCAGGGTTGTGTGTATGTGTCGGGCGGGCAGGATAGAAGAGGGGTTAGGCGGGCCGGGGTATAAATTGCATCGTGCGGTCGACGAAGCGCGGTCGAAATTGGGGAAATTAAGTTCTCCGTGTATAGGGGCAGTCCCGGGCTATACACCGTTGTAGATAGTACACAAAGAGACCACCGCGTCATGTGGTAACCCTACGCGGTCCATGTAACCCCCGATGTCGATGTCGAGGTCAGTGCGCGCGCGGAAAGAGAGCGGCGGGAGGGCAAGTGTACACGCGAAAATGTTGGAAAAACACACCGCCGGTGAAGATTCCTCCTCGGTTGGACCGTAGGGAATTCTCTCTCTCTCTCTCCTCTCTCTTCTTATATATTCTACGCGATTAAATATATATTTACCGTCGCGGCGACATATGGCTCGAAATCGAAAATACTCCGTCCCGAGCGAAAATGAGGGACACTCCCGTCTAGACGAATTTTACTACCAAAGCGCGCTCGCGCCCGACCATCTCGCGTGCTCCTGGCGTTATTCGGCGAATTCAAGGAAACGATCGATAAGGTTCTCTCTTTCAACTTTTTTTTCGCTTGTATTTTTGAAGCAAGAGATGAAATCGGAATCTTTTTCTTTCACCGAATTCTGCAAAGATCTCACACACACACAGTGGTTTCGGGTGAAACGCGATATTCCGGGTTTCCCCCTTTTTTTTTTTTTTTTTTTTTTCTTTTCCGAAGGAAAAGTTTTCTCGCGTGAGAAAACTCCGGAATCGATCGCGCTGCGTTCCAAACGCGTTCTCGCTTTTCCATGGCGTCACTTCATCGCGAGGTGAGAATGAATTAGTTAGCCGCGCGTTCTCTTATTTTAAAAAAAAACGTCCTATTTTTTAATTACCCGTCTATCTTTCTTTATTAAATTTTTATCTCGTTATTAGGTCAAAAAGGTGAGACAGTAAGAAAATTGTAAAAACTTTCAAGAAAGGCGATGGTGAAATAATAATAACTAAATTAGGTCGGAGTTCTGCAACTTGTAAAAGTTAAATTGCAAATTAACTCTAAAAAAAAAAAAAAACACAGCGTATATAGCTTTCTTTCATCTTCTTGAATTTTCAAGAATTGTGCGACGCTTCTAAACTTCTTCATTTTAAAATTGAAAATAAAAAAACATAAACACATTTTGTATTTGTAAAAAAAATACATATATGTATTTTTTGCCATTTGAAGCGTTGCTGCGATGCATTTTTTCCTTCGTTATTTCTCTACGCGCCGCGCTCTGCCTAATCGTGACTCGATTTAGAAGAAAAGCTTACGCCGGACGCTAGCGCAAATCAACCAATGAATAGCGGTCTAACTACCGGGCTGTTAGTGGCACGCGTGCGAGCATGGAAACGCGTTATGAATCGTTTAATTCCATTTCGTTCTCAGCGCCCGGAATCCCGCGCCTCTATATTTTCGTTTTCCCTCGCGCATTTTCCCCCTACCCGTTTTCCCTGCGCGCGTATCCTTTTCGACTGCGCGACGCCATGCCAGTCATTGAAAATGGTTTGCTGCCGCAAACAACCCCGCACTTTGTTAACCACAACGAAAACGGCCGCACCGGACTCATTTCTTCCCTAAAGCGGTAACCATTGTATTTTTTGTTTTCCCCGTTTTTTTACGTTCCGAATTCGCTTTTTACGTTGAAATTTTTTTTTTTTTTTTTATAATATTCAATGCCACAATATCGCAGGTGAATGTAACAAGATCGAATCGTATAACACGCACACGTATCGAATGTGCTTAGTTATTATTCAAGTGCGTTGAAATTTTGTAATTGAAATTTTTCGCTAGCCTTTACGCTCATATCCTCTTCAAAAAAAAAAAAAAAATATTTACATCGCACAGATCCGTAAATATATGAAACCAACTAAAAATGTCATACGAATAAAATTACGAAGGAAGGAAAAATACATACGAGCAGATGAGCGCTTGCTGTTTAGCTCGCTCTTTTAATTATTTCGTAGTTTTTTAATCTTATCACGAAATCGCTGATTAATTAATATATACCACGCGAAAGTTGGAAAAAAAAAATCCAATCTCGCTTGTTATTATAAATTTAAAAATGCTGCGCGCGACAAAGAGTATAAACACGTGATCTCAGCGATCTCGTCGATCTCGTCTCTGTTTCTCTCGACACTCCGCGCGCACACACTACTTCGAGGCGAAGCAAATCCCTGGGAGAAGCGACGGAGCGAAGAGAGAGAGAGAGAAAGTCACAACGGTGCAAAATGAAGAATGACAATCGCGGGGGCGGGGCCGGTCGGAAGAATCAAGCATAATTTCTCGGTGATGGTGCGCGCGGCGTCGGGCTTTTCAACCCTTATAATATCTTCAGCGTCCCAGTCACGACCCCTATCGCGTTCTTCTTCGTGTCTCCCTCTTTCTCTGCGTTTTCTCTCTCTCTCTCTCTCTTTCGGTTTCGCTGCCGGTACACCCTCGCTCCTGGGAATACATTTCCATGCATTTTCCTGGGGCCACTCTCTCCCCTCACGGATCTCTCCTCGCCCTCCTCTTTTCCTCGCCCTGCCCTCGTTCTTCTCGCTTCTCCGCAGTTGAGCGACTCTGCGCTTTCCACCGTCTGCTTCCTACCCGACAACTTTCGTCGCTCGTCCGTCTCTCTTTCTCTTTGCTTTTCCTTCCTTCTTTCTCACGCTTTAATTACCAACTTTCTCCTGTTTTCCAGAAATTTGCGCTCAAACGAGCAGCTTTTTCGCGCCGACAGTAGTTTCTTTTACCATCTCTCCTCCATCCCACCTGCCTGCCTATCTCTGCTCTTTTTTCGGCCCATCTATCTCCTCTTTTCTCGTCTCGCTATATGCCGCACTTTTTCGCCGTTTTATTTTTTTTGACGAAATTCGCTCGCCGACGATACCCACATCCAGCGCTTTCCGCGGATACTGCATGCAGACTTCCGCGTCTTCTGCGAAGCGCTTCCGCGGAACGCAAATATACACAGTCGCGTGTCGAGCGGGAGAGGATCGGGAAATCTTGTAATGCTCCGCTTTCGCATCTCCGTCGCGTCTCCTTTTGCTTGTTTATTCGTCTCTTCGGTTCGCTTTCCGCGGGTCTACGTCTCGGAGCTTCAAAATGTGATTTGCCGACGTCTCTCCGCGATGCAACGTATCTCAAACGCGCAAACACACCGTGTAGAAGACGCGTATGAGTTCGTTATTGCGCTTCGCAGCAAAAAAAAAAACCAAAAAAAAAGACAAAATCGAGAAAAATTCGCTCGCGCAAAGATCCGTGTTCCTTGCTTCCTGCATTTCGGGAGAGACAAGAGCGCGATTGTGTTCTCGGAAAATTTCTAGACACACTTTCGCAGTTTCCGAGCGCGCTTTCGAAAATTATCACGCTTTTTCGCGAGCTGCTGCGCGCGAGTTGCGTGACCGCGAACATTCGTTCGGGACGAAGAGACGACCTGTTTTCCGAGCGGCGAAACTTTCCGCCGAAATACGCGCGATAATTTTGTTAAGTCCGTCTGCGAAAGAGAGAGAGAGAGAGAGTCTCGGAAACTGCGCGGAGCGTCCCGGAGGAACCGCAACCGTACCTTCGGCGGAACATAAATATAAGGAAAAGCGGCTGACTGGATAGGCGGCTGGTGGGATGGTTAAAAGTTTTCTCCGGTTTAACGATCTGCTCGTTTGAACCCGGAAACTGAAACTCTCTCTTTCCTCTCTTTCTTCGTTCTCTCATATCTGCGTTTCTCTTCCGTTACTCTTTCTCTCTCTCTCTCTTTATTTTTCCTCTCGCCTTTTCCTCTCCGCGCGCGTCCTCTCATTCTCTCGTTCTCGGACTCTCGTTTTCCAACGCGCGTCCTTATTTGCGGCTGATGGGCACGTAAGGGACGGTCGGGAGAAGCCTTCGCGATCCCCAACAAGACTCGCCGCTTCCGACGGCCTCTTTAACTCCCGACAAGGGCTGCTTTCGCGCGAAGAATACCGACCGTCGTTATCGCCCGGCCGAATCCAGCTCCGAGAGATGGTATCGTCCGGCGCCTTAAGCGATTCTTGAACGCTCGTGTTGCTGCGATGTTCCAGCGAGATCTCCGCCACGACGCAATGGCGATGAGAATGAGATCCGATTCGATGGAAGATATCCGGACGGCTTGTTCGCGCGGAAAAGCTTGACAAGTCGTCGACAAGTCGCAACAACGATAGCAGCCAACGATGGCAATACGTCATCGCAATCCCGAATGAAATCTGATATCCGAAATGTTTGCAATTTATTTACGCAAAATATTTCACGCAGAATCTTTTTATTTTTTTTTTATACCGATTACTTTGTGCAATGTCGGTGTTTGTTTAACCGGAACTTACGAGGTGAAATCGCTTTCGTGTCGGAGAAGCGTTAAAAGTCTGGAAATCCTGACTGTGTGTGTGTGTAAGTAACGAAAGTACATGCTTTCAGTTGATGGTTTAATTGGGAAGAGGGATTTAAAATCTCAATTTCTAAAGCGCAGCGCGCGGGAAACGTGCTACGGCACGGCTCTTTAATTATGTCGTCGCGCATATTTCTTTTCCGCTCGGAAGGCCGAGCCATTAAGTCGCGCGCGGGATACTCGCTGGGAACACGCGAGGGCGTTCCTCGAGTACTCGGGGGGTAATTCCCGGAGAGATTATCGAAGACGCATCACCGCGAGCTCGCGTCCAGATACAAATTGGTCCCATGCAACCGTGACTGGTGGCGCATGAGAAACACACACACACACATACGCGCGCGCGTGACGTCGTCCCCGTCCCGGTCGTGTACGCGCACGTGTGGTAGATAACGCGTCGCGTCGTGCGGACACGCACACGAAGCGACACGGTGTACAGGTGCGACGTCTGCGCAACGAGGAAATTGCAGGCTCGCCGAGTCCCTCAGGTGCTCTTCGTCATCATAAAGCCTACGGCACCGGCGTTGTACCTGTATTAAACCCAACAACAGCCGGCCCTTTCCCCGTGTCGCTTCGATTACACCTCGCACCCCTCGCGCTCGTACGCCTCTCCACGCACCCCTTGTTCGCACCGTGTGCGTCGCGATCCGGTCGGAGGACACACACCGGCCGTTCCTGGAGAAGCCGCAGCGGGCCACCCTTTTAACAACCGCGGCCAGTCAGCCCTCGTGTGCTCGGCTATTTAATAATCAGTATTTATGGCAAAAACTTAGCAGACATCCGGTGTATGGCCGTTGCGCCGCCGCCGCCGGCTCCCTGTTTGCCGCTCTCTTTCTCTCTCTGAAATCTACGACCTTGGATATTTCGCCCGGCTATGCGAAGGTGCGCACCTGCTGGCGGAGGTGGTGGTTCTAAATTTACGTTTTTGCATTATCACGCGAGAGAGCATACGCGCGGAAATTTAAGCGAGCGGAGGAGGGATCGGCGTAGGTATAAATTCCTAAGCGAAATTTTCGATGTTTGGTAAACAATTTTCACGGAGATAAATTTTTTTATCGACGACGCAAAACGAAGATAAAAGAATTAATTTTCTCCGCGGAAATTACTTTTTATATGTGTGCGTCGTGTGTTTTAATTTAAATACGACGTAATTGTTCAATATTCGAGTTCAATATTTGCGAGATCGTCGGATCTCGCGAGTCTTTTCCTCCCCTCGATTCGCGGTAAGTTGCACTCCTTGCACACGAAAGCAGTATCGTGCGTGTTTCTCCGATGTGTGCGCTTGTGAACGTATTCGTTATCTCGGGCGTACGTCTCGCGTGTACATCAACTTCTTTTCTTCTCTTTCCCCTCTCTTTCTCTTTCTCTCCCGGGGTTCGCTTCGTGATTACGCGATCCTCGGCGTTTTCGTCGAAGTTAATCCGTTCTCGCCTGCAGCGAACACAGCGTAGTCAACATTTCAGTTACGGACTATCTGACCGTGTTAGTCGCCCAAGAGTCCTTACGCGCGTGTTGGGCTATGGAGAAAATTATCGGAACGCTGATACGTCCGATTGAAACGCGCGCGCGTAACGTTTCCTTGTGATCGAGCGTCGCAAATTGACGGGAGCAATATTGCCGTTAATAAATGTTCGAATTACACGTGACCGCGTTTGGGAAGAAGATCCGTTCCCCGACCGGCGGTGCGCGACAGTGCGCGAAAAATGATCATTTGTCAGAACGCGCGGTTTGGCGCGTAAACTGCGTGCTGCGGTATTGGCTAATCGGTATCTATTGGCTGGTTTAATTACCTAATAACGGTCGCGTTTAGAGTCGCGTTTAAAGAGCAACGACCTCCTCGTCGAAACGTTTGCGATTTTATTTTCGGGGGCCGCGATGTGAAACTTTTTCAAACGGATCGGAGGTGAAAAACCGCGTCAAACCACGGACGACGACAATTTTCCAATTACGGTGCGCGCGCATTCGGACGAGCGCCGTCGTAATTATTTTCACAGGATTACGTGGAGGAGTCGCCAAAACACTTTGTAACGAGATAAGCTCCGCTGGGTCCGCAAAGAAAATACCAAGCTGATCCTCAACTGTGCGGTAGCTTACTTTGCACAAAAACAACACGCGAGACACCCGGGGACTTTAAGAGTCATTGTCCCACGGGCTCGATGTAAATACAAAGTTTCCGACCGCGCCGCGAATGAGACCGTATTAAGATCTCCGCGTGCGGAAAGGAAATCGCGTCGAATAAACGCAGAAAACATAAACGCTCGGGAATCAATCGCGACGATCAAATCTGCAATAAAATTTATTGAACGGAAGCTTGTTTTTTGCTAATTAAAGCGTTCGCATTTTGATAAAATTCTTGAGTCTCAGATGATACGACAAGATGTCGCGATCCTTCGGGAAGCGTCCGAGCTCTGTCGGATTTGCAAATCGGACCCGCGCGTCGTGCAGCTCGGCCGATGTCCACATCAGAGACGGCACGTCTAATAATAGACTCGAAAACCCCCTACCCCTCGCCTCCCGGTCGTCTACCAATATAAACTTCTCGTTGCTGTCCGTTCGTTCATACTGAATTACCCCCCCAGTTTGCATCCCCGAGGAGTCTACGGCGCGTCCAACAACAAAGTTTGCACCGACGAGTAAAGCTTAATTAAAAGCTACGATGACGCTCCAAGGGCCTCTCTCAGGTCGACCTCGCGGGCTCGCCGATTCGTTTCGCCACGGTATCGGGAATGAGGAGCCGCTGCCCACCCATAATCGGTCCTCGTTTACTTTAGCAGCCTCGCCGGAAAACTTCGCGGCCGACGCAGCGCGCGAGTGCCCGGTTTATTTGCGAAACAAGCGACGTCTCATTTCTCGGCGTTTTCGCAGTCTTTATTCGGTAAATTTGTGTAACGATGCCTAATTATTTAAATTTTTCCTTAAGAAAACCTTGCCTTTTCTAAATCTGTTGCTTTGCCAACAAAACAGTTTTTGTTAATGAAACAAAACCTTGTAAGCTTAGCAAATGTTTCGGCCGTGCAACAGCAAAACTTGGTTTTCCGTGTACGTGGGACGAATAGATCTTCTACTTTTAATTCTTGATTACATCTAGTCGTTTAGACGTTGATAAGTTCATCATCTTTTATCATCCTTGCGTGCATTTCAAGTCACCTCGAAATTAGCCGGGGAATTTATTTTTGTGTGAACAAAAAAAGTGCGTAATGTTACTTGTCGGCTATCGTTGCCTTTCTCATGCAACGCGGCTGTAATTTCAAGAAAAATGCGCAAGATGTGCTCGCCAAAATTTTGCGGGAAAAATGTGCGGAGCGCAGTTTCTGCGAGTCGTCTCTTTCTTTCTCGCGCGGCTTGCTTCCCGCGCGACGGCGGCTTCGCCACCGTGGACACAAAAGCTTTTTAGCATCGTCTAGAAACCGCGCTTCTTCTTTCTTTCCCCACGCTCGATGGCAGCGCGCGCGTGAAATGACGTTATTTTAATACATGGGACGCCATTTCGCCCGCATTGTGCCGCGCATTATGCGAACGACTCGCAGTTGCAACCGCAAAGGACAGTTTGCATTTATAATTTACGAACCCTTCTCCGTTGTGCGACAAGCGCTTATCGCAGTCTTGTGAAATATCCAGAAGAGAGACGTCTCTCTCTCGCGGATTCGTGACATTTCGAATTCTGAATTATCGTCAGTTTTATTTAAACGATCGTTTCCTTTTTATGGTGCGACTTGTGAAACGAAAAACAATATCCAACATGCGGAAGAAACGAGATCGTCTTCGCGCGATTACAATTTTATTTTGGTTAAACACCGGAACGGGAGATTTTTTTTTTCTTTTTGCGATCGCGTGTTTATTGAAAGCGACATCGAATTAAACCGATTAAACCGGCCGGATGAATTTGTCAGACCGTAGGATATAGCGGAATATCGCCGTGTACACGACAGAAGTTGACAAAACAAAAAAAGCCGAAAGAGTTTGAATTTCAGTTTCCGGAGTTTCTCTGAGAGATGTCGGTCGCGCGCCGCGCGACTTTATCCGATTTTACGTCGAAGGAGCGAGTCTTTTTTTGTAGACTCGCCGAGGGTTTCCTTTGAAAAATGCGACCCTCGCGTGGCCTGCGTGTTTTTCAACGGGTGCTCGCCTGCCTTGCGCCTAAACCGTACAACTGCCATAAGAGAGCTTATATGCCACCACCCTCGCGCTCGCGCGCGCCACTCTGTCTCTCTCTCTCTCTTTCTTCGTCTTTCTCTTCCTTTAGATTAGCGCGACTTGATGCGAATCTACCGTCCACCGACGACAAAAAACATCGCAGAAGTTCGAGGCCGAGACTCTAGACAGGAAGCACAGGCCGAGGCGAGTCGCGCAATTGTGGCACGCAAATTGTTAAGCTAATAATGCCGAGCGTATACGCGGCTTCTTTATTGACGTAGACTTTTTTTTGAGGAAACAACACACACACACACACACACGAGCTCTCTTATCGAGGATCTTTCTTCTCTCGTCTCGCGCGATTTCCCCCCTCGATTCACGGTCGGCAAGTTAAAGCCGACTCTAATTAGTTACACAAGGTAATTAGCATCTAATTAACGCTCCGCAAATTATTTGCGGATGGCTTCCGTAGTGCTTGATCGATTTGGTTAATTGAGACTCGCAACATATTGAACGGACGGACGGGGGGACGCGTCGCGCGCATTGTTCAAATACTCAATTGTGCTGAATAATTCCTCGCGCGAAATAAATGATCGGAGAAGAACACCGGAAAGATCCGTTTTTTTTTTTTTTTAAATAAAACAAACGGAACAAAAAAAGCAAAACAAACATCGGAAAACCTTTGTTCCGTTAAATTATGAAAAATCCGGTGGCGTGTAATGCGATTAACGAGAATACGTCACGTTGTTGCGCGCGTACAATAGCCCCGTGTGTGTGCTTATTTCGCCGACATCGGCGGCTTTCGCTTTATACAAAGGCCACACACAACATCCTGCTCATTTCGCATGCTCATCCATCCGCCATCGCCGTCTGACATTTGCGAAATATTTCGCTTTACATATCTCTCCGCGCGCATTTGCGTCGCGCGATCGGCTTTAATAGATCCTGCATAAAGTGAATTTCGAAATCGTGCGCCACCGAATGGGGAATTTTATTCCCCGACGAGCCACGCGCGCCGACGAGCGTCGTTGCTCTTTGTTGTCTCATCGTAGCTCTCGTTTACTTTATTATTCTCTACCCCTTTCCGCTCCATTTTCGTCCTTTTCCCGACGCTCCCTCCTCCCCGCGCGCTTTTGCCAACCCAACCCTTCTTTCCATCCCACGCACAAAGAATCTTTGTAATCCTGTTCTTGTAGCTCCCGGCTGCAAAAACGTGGCGGCATCCGTTCCAGTCTCTTCCAGTATCGTCTCGCAGCGGCGGCGCTGCGCGAATCCGATGCAACCCGCGGCACCGTCGTCGTCGTCAGCTCGTGAATCAAACGCAGAGATCGCATCGCGGGGGTAAATTGTTCGGAAAGCCAGGTCGCGTTTGAATTTCCGCCGGAAGGTTTATGACTATTTCTCCGTTGGGGGTCGTTGCTGCCGAATCGAGCGTATCGCGCGCCCTTTCTTAGAGCAGATAATATATAAACACACAATTCTATGTCTCTCTCACACTCTCATCTCGCGGGCTGTTTAATCGAGTATCTAATCGGCTTTAGATACTCGCGGGCTCCTTTCTTCATCCGCCGCGCCCGATTGCTCACTCGCGTGTTGCTGCGGGACGGATAAATACGTTGATTAAACGAAAGGGATCTCGGAGGGAGGGGGATGTCTGTGTGTGTACACGACATTTTACATAAATCCGGCGAAAAACGTCGCTCGACAAACTTTTATCTTAAATTTTATTCATCGATAAAAGAAATCTTTTCACGTTTCAACAACACGCGATTCTCGCGCGCACGCCGCCGGAGTAACGCGCATTTTTCGCTTTTTTTTTTTTTTTCTTCTTTTTGTTTTTCACTCGCAATCGGTCGGATTCTACGCGCGTATCTTCGTGGAAATTTCGAGGCTGTTGGTCGTCGAGAGGCAGCGCCGTCGATGGGAGATAATGGGTGATGTGTGAGCGCAGGTTGGTCGAATGGTCGGAGAAAGGGAGTTGGGAGCGTACCCAGTACTTGACAGCGTATATCAATTATTGCCTCGCGGACGCGGCTCGTGACCAGCGAAACCAATACGCCGGGACAAATTGTCAATTTATGCTTTCTCGTTATTACGCCGCTCTGATCGCGCGCGCGCGCAGCCGCTGAACTCTCTGATGCACACGCATCGTCGCCGAGTGCATTGTGCAATCTATGAGAAGGAACGACCGCGACACGGGTACGTTGTGTAACCGCAGATATGGATGTTCCCCGCTTGGAGACGGAATTCGCGCACGTTTCAATCCCGCGCTCGGCCTCGTCAGGCTTCCATTACGGAAGTGGAGTGTGCGCTTATTCGATCGCGCGTGAATTGCCGGGTCTTTTTCTAAAACTCTCTCAAATGTGTCACGAGCTACCACCAATTCGAATACTTCAATTTACTGTAATTTAATTTTTGACTTTTCTGAGATAAAAAGTGAGACAAGCCACGAAATCAAGCGCGCGAGGGGTGAAGAGAAAATGGGAGGAAATATTATATATAAAATTTATCCGCGGGCTGCGTATTGCGGCCGACCGACGCCGCGAAGATTCCGGAGGCCAGGCACAGGCGTTGCCACACGTAGAGCCATAAAAATAAAGCATAAAATCAACTGCTGACTCGATTGCGCCTCCTACTACTCCTTGGCAACGCGCGGTGGGAGAATATTGCGGAGTGTGCGATTTAAATCATAAAACTCGAATAAAAATCCTAGGCAGTTTTTGCAGCTGCAGCTGCAGCATCGCGGACGGGGGTAAGGAAGGAAGCAGCGAACGGATTGTTGGATGAAAATGCGAATCTCTCTCTCTCTCTCTTTCTCTCGGTGTCTCTCCCGCGTCTTTCGTCGGCGCGCGATCTCTTCCCTCGATTTAGTACGTCTCGCGCTGCTTGTGCCGCGCGCGCTTATGTTTCTCTTTCGTCGCGTTTCAAGGAACGTTGTTTAACTCGCGCAGCAGTATACGAGAAAGAGAGGTAGGAGAACTCGTAAAAGAGAATTACTCGTGCGATTTCACTCTTGTTGAAGCGCCTGCTTGCGCCCTCGCGAAAAGGAGATGTGTCATCATGCAAATTTGCGCGGTTCAGATTTATTCAGTTTGAACGACGTAAAGAATAAGCAAATAAGTTTTGCGAGACGTAGTATTTACGTTAGCGAAAATACGGATAATAATTTTCGCTAACTTAAACATTATTTTATAAAACTCGTTTACCTTGTGGTTCTTTGTGTGATATTTTTCGAATTCCATTCAGTTACGCAATTTTTGACAAGTCGGTATAGATTTTACTTGCTGATGCACTAACTTACTACCCCTTTCTATTTATTTACCGGGAGAGGATTCGATTCGTAGGACGTCTGATTTTTGTTTCAATAAAAATTGAAGTTTTGCACACTGACACCCTGTAAATCGGCTTCCTGTCTATCGTTGATTTATTTTTCTTTGTTCGTTTTATCATTGCGTCGGAGCAATTAGATTCTCTATGCGGCGTGACAAAATTGTTTTTCCCCGGTTTAGGCGACATTTAATGATTAAAGCGTTTTCGCGTTATTAATAAACTCGCGGAGCGTTTTGAGAAAAACTGCTGTTTATAAAGCACGAAAGCAGAATGAAGCCGGATCCCCGGAGGGGTGTAATATTTCATTCGCAGGCTCGAGTATTATTTTTCAATAGTTGAGCTAACCGTGGCGAGAGATATATCGGTCGACTTTATATCGTCCAAGCCCGTGTGGTCTCCCGCGCTTTTTTCTCTATTTCTCTCCCTCTCTCTCTCTCTCTCTTTCTTTTTTGTTTTGTTGCCGTGACCTTAGTCGAGGTGTGCGCAATCGAGCGAGTCCGTGTGGCCGCGGCTAGAAACGTCGTTTTGCGGTGCCCGCGTCCGGTAAAAGGGGATAGAACGAGGGAGGGAAACGTACGAAGAGGTGGATGCGAATGCTGCGTCGCGCACGGTAAATTCTCGATGCAAATGAGATCTCTGATACGCGCGAAATATAAATCCGAAAAAACCCGGGGGAATATTTATGTCTATTATCTGAGGACCCACCCGAAATCGCTCCGGTTCCACCGATCCGCTCCGGTTAGCGCTCGAGTCCCCGCGCGCGCGAAGAACGCGCCGCTCGCCAGAAAATACGGTCGAGTCAGATTACGCCACCGTTTTCAGAGATATCGCAGGAAAACCACTTACAGAATCGATTAACCCACTGTCATGTGATATCGGGACTGAAATATCGCGCGCGCGCTCACGTCGTGACTGCGCCCGAAAATAGTAATAAGATTTTTCCCGGCAGAATATTGCTCTCTTAATAATCGAGGGAGAAATGGCGGGAGAAATCGCAGTAATGCATCTGTTCCTCTCAACTAGCTCAGGCTGAAGTTTAATTGTCATAATTTTTTTGTTTTTTTTTCGCCGACGGAATTCGCAAAATCGTGTGTTTTATTTTCTTCTTTTTTCGAAACTTCTGTTTCAGCGGCGAACGCGAGCAGAATTTGCAAAATTGTTATCGCCCGTGTTAAAACGTCGAGATTTAATTCGAGACAATTGCTAATTATCTCGTATATAATTATTTGCAATTTTACGCGCGCGTATATAAGTAATTATCTTGAAATTCGAGCTTGATTGAGCTTCAAATTAATATTTGGAAAACGAGGCGGCCTCAGGGGTAATATCACGACAACAAACAACGAGTCTTAGAATCGCAGCTCCGATTAGCGGCTTAGTCGGCAGTCGCTTTAATCGCATGTCCATTATCATGTGAAACATGTTCCTGGAAGGGATATCACGCGAAGTCTCGAGGTCTTTAACACGTCAGGAGTGCCGCGCCGTCACTGACCTGTACTCCTGACAAAGTTGCCGACTAAATAAAATTACACACACGGGGGCTTGTGCCAGTGGGTCGCATTAGCATTATCTGATCGACGAGTCGTGATTCAGTTTCATAAAAAATCAAGAAAAGAAAACAGAAAAAGGTGCATTGTACCTGCGAGCAGGCAGATCGCAAATGCGCAACGTGCTCGCGAGCTGCCCCGCTTATCGATTACACGCTCTCGCGCACGTCTTTTCTTGAAAAAATATATTTTGTTTTCAAGTAAAATATTTTCTCTCTCCGGAGAAGAAGGAACTACACTATGAGAAGAAGAATTGATCAGGATTTCCTAATGTGGATTTTTCATGGGATTTACGTAGGAAAAACTTGTGCGTTTAATCAACGAAATCAAAATTAATTAAAAACGATCGTATTTAAACGGAACATAGAAATCAGTATTGCGAGCAGTAGTAGTTTCCTATTTCCTAGAATGGATTGCATTAATTAATGTATTTTCTCGGTGGTTAGTTCTGTATTGGAAACTTGACACATACACACACACACACACACGCGCGCGCGCGCAGATATACCACGATGGTGTAGGCGCGGCCGGAAAGGTGCTAACTTCTCGAAACTAATAACCAATGTGACAAGCAGATTTCCCATTTCCAATCGAAACCATTATTAAGCCATCCGCACTGTCCTCGCGGCACTTTGTCCGGATTGGTGGTGGTTTCATCCCTTCTTCCGCGCGCGCGTTCCTCGAGAGCTCGGGAGCCGGGATTTGGCCGGGTGCCAGCGTATTCATTCCGGAAACTAGCCTCCTCCTCCTCCTCCTTCTCCCCCCTCGATCTAAGAGGCCAATTATTTAATCAATTCCACCCTCTTAGCGGTCCGGGATAGCAGAGATGGCCCATTCGAAGCGCGGAACTGCCGACAACGACGTCGACGTCGGCGACGACAATTGAAATCAGTCCGTCCTTGTCTCGGGCGCGAGATTTAGAGCCGGATGTCTCGTCGACCGACGACGTTCGGACACGCTTCGAGAATCTTGTGAGGACGAACGAGTCTCGCGGTCTCTTGACGAAGAGATTATGCGATATCTCGAAATTGGACAAACGACACATTCTGGACAGATTGTAATCGCGTAATCTTCTCATTTATTTATTAACCATTTGTTTGTTTTATCTAAAAAATTTCTAAAGGATTTTCAAATATTATTTCGCGTCTTCAAATCCATTATGCGGTTAAGTTTAAACACGAAAATTGCTGTTTCATTTCGTTACATCGAAAACTTCGAGTCCGGATCAATATTCCGTTAATGTTTAAACGGAAAATTGTTTATACAAGAAAATCGTTTTAACACTTTGTTGGAATCAGCAATTAGAAAGAAAAAGAAGATCGATATATCGATATGCGATATATATCGAAATGCGATATATATCGATATGCGATATATATCGATATGCGATATATATCG
>QVOA01012521.1:17500-60007 GCA_014825685.1 Pseudomyrmex cubaensis | reverse complement strand
TTTTTTTTTTTTTTTTTTTTTTTAACACATGAGATTTGTCACGGAGAACGTTGTGAAAACAGATAGATTTGTGGACTTTTTGACGAGAGAGGAAAATGAAAAGACCTGCGTTATTAAAATAATTACGTCAGAACGAGATTCCGATATATCGATCTCCGATACCTGTCCATCCGATTCCGAACGTAATTTTAATTGCTCACTTCTATCTGCGCGCTGTAATAAAACTATGTACATGCACGCGAGCGCTATCGCACGCAACCTCGCTCTAACGATATTTTTTTTTTTTTTTTTTTTTTTAGATTAAACATCTCTCTTTTATTAACGTTGCGTTCCCTCGATACACACAGTCCCGCGCGGGTTCGACGGCGGGAAAAAAAAAACTCGTCTAAATTACCTTGATGTCATTCCTCGCGCATTCTTGCGAGAAACGAAGGTTCTCTCTAAAATACAACCGTTACATCGCGCGCAGGGAGAGCAGCGTGCCGTCTCATAAAATCGCTTTCGCATAATAAAATATTCGTCGTTGCGAGAGAAACCTTCCTCTCCTTCGGGAGAGAGGCACGATAACGAAGCGAGACGACGGGGGACGAAAAGGTCGTAGCCTTCCTCCTCGTCTTCTTCAGAATTAAATTAATTAAGCCAGATTATCTCGGCGGATGTAAAAAACTTCAATACGGCGGACGTAGCCGGGTAACTTTTCCAGCTTCGCTCCGCGCGTTGTCGACGACGGCGATGAAGACGACGACGACGACGAAGAGGGTCGGAGAAACGGGAAAGAAAGAAGACGGAACTCTTTCGTACTTTTAATTCGCTTAGGCGATCCGTGCGACCGCTTTAAGGCCGACGAACGGCCTTATTACGACGCGAAGACAGATGTTAAGATCTCCCCGTGCGTTCACATGTTTTCGTCGTCGGCCATCAGTTTTCATCCCAAGTTTTTCCGCGTTCTCTCCCTCGGTCGGAAAGACACGTGATCTCCTTTCCTCTCAAGCTATCTTCTTCATCTCTGAGAATCCCGAGCTCTTTTAGTCTCTCGCGCCACTTTCACGATGAGCAGGTACGTACCTACCCTACCGCTTTCTTTCGAGACAGCACTTGGAGATAACTTTCCTCGCTACTTGTTTCTCGCCGTCACCGCACGAGTTTTCGCCGTAGTAGTCGCTTGATGACGCTTTGAGGGGAACAACGAGAAAAACGCGCGCGCGCGCGAGCGCGAGAGAGAGATTCAGGCGATAGCGATATTTTGTTTCGCTCTTTTGTGTCTCGCCTTGGCTTGCGTAGATAAACTTGACAAGTGACGAAAGTTATTAACGTACGTTTGCGTTACGATGACTTTAGAAGAGGGTGAAAAATTATCGTGCTTTGTTATTTTCAACACGCGCTGTCGTTTCCTTACAAAATCTTGAGTCTGTCGCCACACGATATGTCTGGCGGAAGTTCGTTCGTTAGCTCGTTCCTGAGAAGTTTTCCCGGCCTCGGATTTTCCTC
Source organism: Pseudomyrmex cubaensis (assembly GCA_014825685.1). Classification (NCBI taxonomy): domain Eukaryota; kingdom Metazoa; phylum Arthropoda; class Insecta; order Hymenoptera; family Formicidae; genus Pseudomyrmex; species Pseudomyrmex cubaensis. Next base: position 58,519 of record QVOA01012521.1, on the reverse strand, counting down.
CGTTGTCGTCGTCGTCGTTGTCGTCGTCGCCGCCGCCGCCGTCGTTGTTGTTTCACATCGCTGGCGGGCAAAACCGATCGGAGAGACGCGTCGACGATTTCGCCATTTCATCGGGACGAAGAACTGACAGCTGAGAAGGCTGCGAAGCACGCAGCTGCGGCGATCTAAATTGCCTAAATCAGGCTCGCGCGTGTACACGGGGACGGTACCGACATTCGATCGACTGTCACGAGCCTAATTGCAATATCGTCCGATCGGAGCTCGGCATTCGAAGCTGGCATTAAAGCGGAATCCCATTTCGATCAACTACGGCAACGAGAAACTGGCGTCTCCGTTAGCCGATGTGGCGTAACGAGAGAAAGAGAAAGACAGCTGTCCCGTAATTGTGGAAATTATAGCTTACGCCAACAAAGAGAATTGCGCGAAACGTGTAAAATGTGCAATTGTTTTCTTCCTGGTTCTTGTGTTACTATATATGTATATAACAGCTTCTTTTTTTTATATATAAAATTTATTGTTGAAAACTTCTTTTGTTTTTCTTGAGTTTCTAAGTTTTTACTATTTTTTTTATATTTATGAAGATATTAAATAGATTGCGAAAAGCGAGAAAAAATCCGTGTTTTCAAAATAACGCGCGCGCGCATGTGACAGAACATGAAACTAATATCAAACCGGCAAAATTCATCGCAGCTACGGAAAATAGTCGCGCGCGGGCGAAAGAACGAAAATTTAAAAAGCAAATTCTTTGTCCCCCGGGTTCGCGCGCGCCTCAACGTCGCCGTTGTTCGCCGATGGCGGTCGGAATTCGAAAGTACGAAAACTCAATAAGGTCTCGATGCAGTTACGCATCTCGCGTGGGGAGGGTCGCAGAGCAGTCGCTGCACGGCGCGTACTATTTCTTTTACCGAAACCGCGCGACGGAAAGTTTCTCTCTTTTCCGTCTTGTCCGGAGTAGCCGCGATTTTCCAACTTTGCCCGCCGGGGAAGATAATAAAATCGTCGACCGCGATATCTCGAAGTCTCGCGCGAGTAAAACACGCAAGTGAAGAAACCGACGGACGGGCGTGTTAATCTGCGAGCTGCATTCAATCTCAAAACAGAATTAAGTAGCGAAATCAATTAGACGACGTTGCGGTCTCATCTCGCGCGCTATTCAATCGCAAACGCATTTTTACTTAATGTATTCTAAAAACTCGAGATCTCGAAAGGAATGTGTTTGGATAAGCGATGACGTCTTATGAAAGCGATCAGAATCGATAATTCGCGTCACGACGTGACGGATTCGCGAGCTTTATGGACCAGTCCGCGGGAAAAGAATGGATGGCACAGTGGATGCGCCATCCAGGAGGAGAAGAAACGACGAGATGGTACATATAGGTTGCAGACACACCGTCGTGTGTGCGTGTGTGTGTTGACAAGCAGAAATATAATATATTACTCTGAGAGCGCTAAAAAAAAAAAAACAAAAAGCAACGCGCGAAATGGCGCGTCCGGTTCCATCCGCCGGATGATATTATATAATTTATAGAGCACTACACGAGAGCGAGAGACGGCGCGGTTTAGTTATAGTTTGCCCGGATCCTTTCCATTTCCCACCTCCTCTTTTGTCGAAGGGATCGCGGAGACGTGTTTTACGCGAGAGTGCAGGTGCCTGGCTCCCACGTAGACGCAAATCCAGAAGCGCCATGGCATGCTATACATCAGGGTTTCTCAACTCGACGTTTCATCGATCAATACCACATCTAATTCAATCTACGACAAGGCTTTCTATTATCGGCGATTCATAATGAACTAGAAAAAAAAAATGTTACATGCTTAGCTTCGAGATATCGATCAAACTCGAAACGCATAAACATTGTTAATGTTTCTAACATATTTTTAACGAATTATTAGTAACCGGTATCGATATTATATATTTTTTTATAAGCGTGAAAAGTTCGAATTTGAATGTTTCGAATGAAAGATTCGAATAGCGCAATCGACGATTGCTGACATTAACTCGGCAACATTGAGAAACGCTGCTGCGCGCGAGCCGCAAAACGCTGCCGCACATCTACGCGCCTCTCTTCTGCGCTGCGGGATACGATCTCCGAGATTCAGATCTCCAATTAGCTGTATATCAAGCTGAAAGGTGAACGTTGAACACAATCATCCGATTTTGCCTTCCACTAAACGCGCGCGCGCGTGTGTGTGTGCATGTGTGTGTGTGCGCGAAAGAAGCTTATCGCGTATTTGTGCGCGATGCATTCAAAACTGTCATCATAGGGAATCCTATGTTTGTCGTGAATTTAATTCGAAAGAGTCTCTCTACTCTCCACGGACATAAAAATATACGCAATTTGCGCGAACACGAGATCTGCAAGAATTCTTATTTTAACTTTATTATAGTGAGAACAGATATAGCGTATATACATGTATATATATATATATATATATGTATATAGTCACACACGCGTCACTTTCAATGTATAGAACATTCTATTCACGTTTCAGATCCGATTTTGAATACGAATACGTTAGATCGTTTTTATTCGCCTGCTAATTAATACCGCGTTCAAAGAGGGATAGAAATTCCGATCTCCAATTAACTGCTCTTCAATCAGCATTCTCTCCCAGGAATATCTGTATTCGTTAAAAGTAAGCACAAATGCAGGCAGCGCGTTTTGGCAAAAATAAGGATTAAAAACGATTTCAATCGGGGAGAAATTAGCTGCTGCCAAATCTATTTAATGAGAACAAGATTAAATAGTGCAATATAAATTCTTTTTTAATGAATTTAAAAAAAAATTACGACATATCACAAGAAGATATTTCAATATTTCGCTCGAATATTTTCAAACACCTTATTCGAGAAACTTTTATTATTTACGGAATTCTCTGTTTTCCATTCACCGTGATAGTTAACGATAGGTGACGAGATGGTGCATTTGCCATCTATATTTACAAACATACAAACACGCGTATACACATTCGTTTACGAGTGTATTAATCTCACGGACACGACGCGTTTCAAAGCAGAACGCACACATCCTGACTAGTCGAGATTTCGATCTCTAATTAGCTGTATATCAAATGAACGCGTTCACCCGGGTCCACTTAAACAAGGAACGGCACCGTGTCCCAACCCCTGTGCATGTATGTCCTCCGGGTGCATATATCGTCTCTGTTCACGTCGCATCTTCCTCCCGTAAGCCGTCTCGTTCGACATTGAACGCGCACGACTCGTCGTCTCTCTATCCTGCCTGACTTTGATTTGTAACGGGCGTCGCGATCAGCAGATCGACGAACATGATGACGAAGATCGCTCGGATGATTAACAGGAGGAGAATATACGCGGCCGTGTCCATTTGATTCCGAACTGATATAAAACACACAAAGTCGTGCCTTCGCGCGACGTGAATAGAACGAAATGCTTGACGCGACACAACGCCAGAGAGAGTAAACAGAGAATTGTATTAGAAATAAAATATCGTACAGCAACGCGTAAAAAAAAAAAGAATAATTAGTTTTATACTTGTCCAAAATACGAAATAGTTAAAAAAATTTGAGGTTCATTAAGCGTCACCCGCTACGTGAGCCACTTTTGAAATCAAGCAATGTCGACGCCCCGGGAAGGTGTCTCTCTCTGTCTCTCGTTGTCGGGATGAAAAGACTAGAAGGCCCAAACTCGAAACTCAGACTCGGTGCTACGTGACTTAGAAGTTTAGCGGGGCTGTAGAAAATATGATTCAATTTTCCTCGGAGAGCGCGTGCCATCATTTTTGAAAATGATATTCTACGTGCAGCGTAACGTCTCGTGCACGCGCTGAGAACGGCACATTTAGAATTGAAGATGATAAATCTCCCGGCATAATGGCCGCGAGCGTGAAAAGAGACGTTTATCGTGACACGGAAACTATTCCAGTTCCGCGGGATCATTAAAACGGTTTTCTTTCCGAGCGTAACACGTTCTAATAACGTTTCTCTTCGTGTTTCAGTTTTTTTTTTTTTTTTCAGAGATTTCTCACAAAACGAAAAGTCATAATGTCCTTTCACGACGAATCCCACGACGCGACACGGAAGAAAAGTCTACTCGCGCGAAACGAAAGAATAACAAGGAAAAAATGCCTTTCGACCGAGAGACAATTTTGGTCAGTCACGCGAAGTAGGTATCATCCGGCTATCGTTGTCGACGGCAACGACGATCCAATTTCCGTGGAGATACTTTTACTTAACCGACACGGGCGCCATGATGGATCCTCAGAAGCCTCTCATCTCGGTATACAAAATTTTATCGTTGATGCAATTTTCACCGAAACGCTTCATATCGGTGCAACGACGGCGGCGCGATGGGATGCGGGCGGGGACACTCGAACTCCCATATATCATTACGTTTTTTTTTTTTTTTTTTTTTATCGTCTATTTAAAGCGCGCCGCGCGCGTCATCGGATCGCTCGACATAAATTTAAAGCTTCGCTCTTTCACATAAAGGATTTCTTCGAACTGACTGGAGGAAAGCTAAAGAAAGGAAGTACAAAATAAGAAGAATAATATAAATATAATATAAAGAGATGCGATTTTTATTTAGTAGTATTTAGAAAAAGAGAGAGAATATATATATATATATACATAAATATGTATATATAAAGTAGAACGCGCGCGCGCTGACTGTATCTACTTAATTCAGTGAAAGAGCGCTGGTATAAGTCAGCCAGAGAGAAGCGAAGTATTACTACTTGCGCGCGACGCTCGCGGTAAATGCATCAAAGGACTACTCGGTATGATACCGAGAGAGAGATGGCTTCCTCTCCTCCGTTGCCTTCCACCGGATCTTCCGAGGGAACGAGAGAGGGACGACCGTCGTGAGTTCGAAGCCGGAGACGACAAACGAGAAATTGGAAGGCGAAGCCTTCGAGTGGCTTAAGCTCGCCGACGGTTAACAAGTTTTCGTCGAGGATCTCTCCGAGCGTCTCCGTAGCTACTCGTTGGGCTGCATCGAGAGAGCTCGGAGTAAATATACCTTAGCTAGGCACACGTCGTCGTAGGAAATGGTTGTTCACGGCGTTAGAATACACACTCGTCATAGCTCGCGGCGCGGCGACGAGCCGGCCGGAACGAGCTCTGAGAATATTTGTATGCGTTCAACATCATGTCACTGTAGCGACGACGAGATGCGCGTTGGACCATTGTACGTGCACCGAGCAAACCAATCTGGAATAAGCCGCGTTTATCCTTCTTTTCAATTAACGGGCTACAAAACAATATTTATTTTCTCCACACTGCTTGTGTGCCGCGCTCGTATTGTTTTTTTTTTTTTGGCTCTAAAAATGGTGTTTTATTTATAACGAGAAAACACTGCATATAAATTACGTTCTTCGGCAAAACATATTTTTGTAAAATGTATTAATGTGTTATATTTATAACACATTAATCGTCATTGGTAGAGCAGAATATTCTTTCACATCGGAACCAATATATGTTTCGCATAATTAACGCGTAAAAGTGCCAGATTTAAATAAATGTTTTTCGGTGAACAAAAATTTAATTTCTTCTCGCACGGACTCTCGACGCGACATGATTTCTTTGAAATCGCGACTGTGAAATTCGCGCGAAACGAGGACGACTCGTCGCGATGAGAGAAGCGTAAACCGCCATACCGTGGAAATTTCATTTCGCGGCTCGTCCGGCCCCGGCAAATATTATCGTAAATTTCCGCCTTGGCGTATCACCTGCGGTATACCTACTACGTCGTCGTATCTCCGCCTCTCTCCGCCCCGCGCGTCCCGGAGAAATATTTCTTTTTCTCGCCGATAAATCAACGTGGTCCGTTCGACACGACGGTCATCAATAACGGTAGTGCTTAGGCTTTTTCCGCGCGGCACTCGCGCCGGAATATCGAAAGCTCCGACGACGGGCACACGGCACAGCTTCTCGCGTGTGTGCATCGCTCGTAGCGTGCAACGAGCTCTCTCTTTCTTTCTCTTTCTTCTCTCTTTTTCTCGCGCCCGAGGAGAGTGCATGCGCAGCTTCGAAAAACTTGCTGCCGCGTGCAAGTTTAATGGCTCGGAACGGCGTTGCGCCAAGTTGCACGGGCTCGTTTATTTTTCACAGACAGCCAACCGTGGCCCTCCCTCCTTCGCGCGGGAAGGAAGAGGAGAAAAATTACCCCGGCGAACGTTCCCAGGAATTAAAAGCCGTATTATCGGCGCTCGAGCGGCGCGGTGCGCTTATATAATGCACTTATTTATCTGAATATGCGAGACTTACGCGCGCACACGCGCAACGCGGCGCTCAATTTGGATTCGAATGGGTTCAAAACTTGGGAGAAAATATCGGGTCTGTTATTACGTCGACGTTACGAGAGAAGATAAGAACGTTCGCGTGGCGGTCATTTGTATCGACTTCATTCAGTGAAAGAGCCCAGATATAAATCAGCCGGAGTACTAAAGCACAGAATAGAGGCTATTACGCTCGTAATTCTGTTAAGATTGCACCACGGAGGTACGATATATATTCTCTCCCAGAAAAGAAAAAGTACTAGAGCCGGGGCGATTTCGCGTGGAAATCGGAGAAAATTCGATGACGGCGAAACGCGAGAAGGTTGAGAATTACGAGAGATTAATCGGGAAAAACGATTGAATGTGGAGGCATATAATTGTACATCAAGGAAAATTCAAAGGGTTTTCTTTGAACAACCACTTGCATTTAATTTAGAGAATTTTATCGTCTGAGAGAAGAGAAAATGAGCACAGCGTTGTCCTTTGTTTGTTATTTAATTGTCTGAACACCTAACTTCAAATATTTCGAATTAACGAATTATTAATTTATGTGACAATTAGTAATATCAACAAACCGTGTAATAATTATTTGTTCTATTTAGAAATCAGTGTCACTGACGAATGAGGTTATAATTAATGTTAATATTAATGCTACTGTCAAATATTTGGAGTTGCGCAAACGTGTGGAAAAGGAATTATAATTATTTATAAGAGGAATTATATATCTAATAATTAACTGTATCTTTTTTTATATCATACAAAGTAGACAAAAACATTATCAATGATTAAATTAACGAAACTGTTAGAAAGAGAGAGAGAGAGAAAAGTTCGAGAACGAAAAACCAAAAGCGGCTTATAAATAATATCGCACAGAACGAAATATCCGCAGATGTGCTTAATAACTTCAAAAACTTCATACAATTCTAAATTAAAGTTTTGATAAAACTCGATTAAACAGAGAGATAACCGAAAAAAAGACCACAAGATGATTATCTTACAAAGTTTCTCGTTATTACTGGTTCAACCGAAACGCATGTTGACTTAATTATTTTCAAAATAGAACCAAATAAAAAAAAACGTTTACCTTTAATTTATTGCACGAAATTGTATTAAAAGTGTTTTCTCACAATCGTCGAAGTGAAATACAACACTTATTTCCTCGCAGCGACACGGAATTACTGCCACAACGTGGCGCGTATTTCACTTCCAATCTATAAACAAGAATTTAATAACGGCAAAGTCGGACTGTCTCGGCTTCAAAGCTAATCCTTTTCAGTACATTTCAGGAATTTCAGCAATTGCGCGCTTCGTGCTATTGTGGAATTGGCTGACGTCAAATGAGAATCGAGTCAGCGTGCTCTGAGAAACCGAATTATTTATATGTATATATTTTCAGGATGAAGACTTTGTTCCGCGTCGTCGTGGCGCGAATCGCGCGTCGGCGAGAAAGGGTAACTGTATCAAGCGCCAAACGCGCGTCGGATTGCATATGCAAAACGACGAATGCACGCAATCACAACGCGTGGAATTCGCCGGTGTACGTACGTTCCGCGCGCGAGATATGAAATTCCATAATGTAATTAAAGCCGGATACCGTTGCGGGAAAATTGTTTTCGGCTGGAAATACTATATATACCTATATATATATATATCAGCAACGCGCGCGCAATTAGTTGGAACCACCGCTGTGGCGATGTCCGAAGTCGCATAAATCGATTCAGAGACGACCGTAAATCAGTCTTCGGGATTCGGTCCCTCGCAGTTGTTCGACCTAGTTCATGGCGCCGCTAAGAGGATCATTGGACAACTTCTATTGTAGACAGCTTTAAAATGGATGGCAGAAATTGAATAAGCATCAACGGCAACGAACATTCGTTGAATATTTCTTATAAAGAGAAAAAAAAGACAACAACAATGTCAAATAAAAACAATAAAAAATAATTCAAAAAATAATTTTTCCTCGAGCATTAATCTTTCTTTGTGAAAGAAAAAGTTTTTACGTCAGTAATACATGTAAACAAATACTACTACACGCGAGAGATTATTTCCACTTTATTTTTTTTCTATTTTGCACAAAAGAAAGCTCGTGTCAAACATATCAAAGCAGCTTTTCATGCTATTAATATTACGTTCAAGAATTTGTAAGGAACATGCAGCTGTTTGCAGTATTTATTAAAAACAAAACGTATATTGCATGTGAAAAACAGCGGTTTTAATATACCGCGTTCCGATTGGCTTTTCTAAAATGGCAATCGCGCAGTAATTTCGAGTCAAGCGGGTGCAGCAGACGTGTGCATTAACTATTAACGTGTTTATATGAAATCCTTTGCCAGTTGTTGTTTTGTTGGAATAACAAACGCGCGCGAGACGTGTTAGCGAGAACATATGTGCAATATGAAATTCCGCGTTTTCTTTGACGTTGTTATCGTTCGTCAAAGATCCGTTCGAACATTTGCGAGAATGATACTATCAAGATTAAATTCCGTAAGCCCGCGAGGGTAAATATTTGCGCGATTGCAAATCGCGCTGGCGGTTTGTGTGCTTAGTAATTGCCCACGAATATATACACGCACGAGTAGTTACATACACATTTTTGGAGAAAAAAAAAATAAAGCAAAAAAAACCAAATTTACGAAATCGACGCTTTGATACGTTTGTGCAAAATTAGTTTTGCGCAAATTCAATTTTTTCATAATTCTCGATGATATTTTTTTATAATCCTCGAATACGATAAAATCGCTTTTTATTAAACTCAATATTTTTTCAAAATACCGAAGGGGTTGTTTGTAAGCTTAGTAACATATATATATATATGTATGTATGTGTGTGTGTGTGTGTGTCACATAGTTAGTAAAAAATATTTATAAATGTATATATTTATATACATTAATATATTTTTTAATATCGCAGAAATATTTCAAGCTTTAAAAGAAATCTCGATAAATTTTCTCTTGCAATTAACATCTGTGTATTGTGTCACATTGTATCGTCAAAATAATTCGTGAAATAATGAGCGGCACGGCGATATCTAAAGGTAAATTATCTCTGAGCTCGTAATTTCCGTGACGCGAGGTTCGCGTAAAAAAATAAAAATAAAAATTTAACAATGGCAAAATTTTGTGCCGCATCTAATAAAAGAAACGCGTTCTGCCAGGTGCGTCCTTTGACTTAGCGCACGGATTCTGGAGCAAGACAGTTTTCCGGGACGATAACCGTGATTTCCAGACACGGCCGTCTCTCGGCAAGCGTGAACCGAAGTCGGTTGAACGACCGGTAGACACCTTTTGATGTCGAATCACTCTTCCTCCCGCGTCACCTCCTTCGCCCCTTTACCCGCTCGCTCGCGGCAAACCTGCCTGCTGAAAGGTTTCCTAGGGCGCGCGGTGCGCGAACACACTCGGCTGCCGCATACACTTTATTCCCAACCCATCGTTCCGTCCCAGCGATTTCGAATTCCCGAACAAATTTGATCGTCGTCGTCGTCTAGTCGAGCTCGCATCTCTACGTGACGGGAAAATCGCGAGCTTGCTCGCGCGCGGAAAGCCACTTCTCTCTCTTTCTCTCGTCTCTTTCTCCTCGCTCCGTTCCTAGTGTATAAACCCTTATCCAACTTCTCCCATCCTCCTGTTCTCCCCCCTTCTCGTCTCTAGCACACGCGCTCTTCTATTCTCGTATTTTCCTACTTCTCGCGCTTCGTGGTTCTACTTTCGCACGCGCGATTGTGCCCTGACGAGTTTATGGCGGGTCCTCGGCGGAATCCCAAACGCGGCACGTACGCGAAGTTACCGACTCGAATGGGGCGAAAGAGCGAGACCGTCGAAAAGGCGCAAGAAATGACTTCGCGGTTCATTCAACGGGCAATTCTCATAGTACTAACGTAACGTTTGAAACCACTAATAGTGCTGATGATTTTTTCGACGTTGAAGCACGATCGTGAAGTTGCGTTGGTTTCATTCTCGCAAAATATTTTATACAGAAGTGTACAGTACTACATCCCCATAGTTATATATTTGCGTACTTGAGGGAGAAAAAAAAAATAAATGTGTAAAATAACTAGTTACGAACTTCGTTGAAATTATGTTCTTATCAAAACTTTTCATCGGAAACGGTCGTGTAAATTAATTAAGAGGATTACCCAATTAATTAAAACTTTGAAATCTAGAACTCGAAATCTGAAGTATGTTCCACCGTGTCGAGCATCCGATTGAAGATTGACGTCGCGTAGAATTCGCAAGCAGATTTCACACGCCACAGTGAGTAATTAGCGCGGCGTCCGCGGTGTTGATTAAATTTCACGCGCCAGAAGCAAATTCATAAATATCCGCAGCTGCGCCATTTCCGACAAAGGCGGCTGCTCACGACGACGTATAGCGAAAGAAAATTAATGACTACAAAAGATTACTCTTTCCCGGACTCTCCGCGGCTGTCCGATGAAATATCATAAATCGCGGGCTCGCTACGTCGGGGAAGTTTTCATAGCCGACCGTTTCCATCTCTCTTTCCATTTCTCTTTCTCACTCTTCGCGTCTCTCGATTCCTCCTTTCCGCGTCTCATTCTCATTACGAAGTTCCCGGTCATCAAATTTTATTAGCCCCCACTTCAGGGGCCGGTCCGCCTTACTTCTAACTCAATATCGTAGATTCGGTTTAACTACCCTCTTACCCTCCCAAGCGCACACGCACACAGAAGAATACCTCCATTCGCACACTACGTGCATTGCCGTAGTTCTCTCTCTTTCTCTTTATTCTGTTCTCACTCTCTCTTTGCTCTCTTTCTCTTGTACAACCTAACACGCGCACTTTCCTCTTCGCATTCCTCCCGCCTCGCGTTCTCTAAGCACGGCGAGCGACTTTGAAAGCGGCAATAATTCCGTGCTCTACGGCCGAGAACTAATTTCTACCAGCTCTGACAGGGCGCTGCAACAGGGGCAGAGGGCAAGACAGAAGAAAAGACGAAGGGTGGCCTCACCTTGGAAGCTCTTTTTCCATCTCCCTTTCTCTTTTCCTTTCTCTCTCTCTCGTTTCTTCCTCACGGACTGTTCGTTTTCTCGCCCTTTTATCGTCCGACAATGGTACGTCAGGGTGCAGCCACCTTGGTCCTACGTGGTCAAGGGTCGTAGCCAATAAACCCTGCCAGCAGGCTACCTAACCTACATGCCGCTCGAATCCGCAGACAGACACGATCCAAGAAGATAGAGAGAAAGAAAGACCTGGGTTTTCAAGAGAGGCTTTTCCGGCGCGAGGTTCCCGTTTCGCGTACTTTAATTGCGATGGCCGAAATTGAGACTAACGACTTTCTTTATAAAGTAGCGTTTAAAAACCCGAACGACAACGCCGTGAGTCACGGACGTGTGATACCTATCGTAACAGATCTGCGTTTTACCGCGTCGGAAGGATCGACAGAACGCGGTCCGGAAATGCCGTTGGAAAACAAACAAGAGATAAACTACCGGCAATCAATGTGAAATTGAAGCTGTCAAGCGGCTCGAAATAGTGCGCGAAACGTATATTGCGTTTTTTTGAAAAATATTCATGTGTCACAAAATACGTGACACATTGGCTTCCTGACGGAGTTGATGGTATCTATATTTTATGACGTTTCTCCGCGTTAAAAAAAAACATATTGTTTTATTAACGCGAACCTCGTGCTCCGACGCGAGGTTCAATTACGTCGAGGGAAGATTTTCCGGAGGATGTGAGTTCTGCAGTTTCGAAAAGAAGGCGCAGCGCGTCTCCACGACCTTGCGGTCGACGAAACTTAAGCTCATCAGACAGTTACAAAGAAGTTAAACCATCGCGAGGTAATGCTTACATAGTAATCGGGAGCGCGATAGCAATCTGAAGTTCGTTATCGTCGTGCATTACACTCGAGGCAGACCGGGACTATTGCAAGTAATAAAAGTTACGAAAAGCTAGTAAGCTATAAAATTAAATCCGCAGCGAGGAGAGAGAGATAAAAGGACGGAGAAACGATCTCTCACTTTCAAAAGAGGTCGAGAAACTTTCCGCTCCATATCGCCCAACAACCTGCTGGTCAACTTGCGGCTCAAATTCTAATTAATGATCTTTACGAGGAGGAATTATCGTTCTCATTTCGGAAAATTCTATTTTGCGGTCTCTGCGTCGGGAATGCGTACGCTCTGTTTCAGTTACATCGTTGTATAACGAGTTTCACGAGCCGTTCACAAATCCGGTTAAAGAGATCAGGGAATCGGCAAATTGAATGATAAAGACGATACAGAAATTAATGGCGTTTTAGTTACGTGGCCGCGCGACATACTCGGCAATCGTGCAAAAGCCGCCTAATCCTCTTACGTCTTTGCGTTTTCCGCGCGCTGACCGACTCTTTGAAAGGTCCGCCCTGTGTAAGCTCTTAAACCCATCTCGGACGTAGCAATTCCAGACCAATTTCGAGAAAATTCAATCGTGAAATATACAGCGCGGCGAGCGCCGACGAGCTGGCGAATCGACAGAGAAACAATAAGAACACAGAGGAAGCTCAAATTTCTTGTTTCACGTGGAGCGTCACGAAATAAATTAAAACCGAACAAGTTATTAATTCCCACTGTAAGCTCACCAGCTTATACTAATAGCTAACTGCAAACTGTAATTATGAAATACAATGTCTTGTAATTATGTTCTCAAAATGTGTGTAAAATTAAAATGTCACATTTTACGTAACGTATATATGTAGAGCATTTAAAAATCCTCGTGCATTAATTTTTTTTTTTTTTCAACGCGTGGATATATTCAACGCGGTCTTGAATTCTTCTTGAACTTGGTCGAAAGAATCTGCGAAGAAAAATAAGAAAACCACGACTTACCTTTTGTTGCGTTTGCGTGGGTTCAGTAGCGAGTAGCTGTTTTAAGGCCGTATGACTGTTCGTCGTGGAGCTGGTCGGCGTGCTCGGTGTGCTCGGGTTGCTTCCGGGGGTGGTAGGCGTGTGAGGCCCGGTCGTGGGGCTGCTGGGACTGACGCTGTCGTTGATGTTGCTACCGGCGTGATGATTCTCCGTGTGCCTCCTCAGGCTCCTCGCGTCGCAGTAAGACTTGCCGCATCCTTCGGCCTTGCACTCGTACGGCTTCTTATTTCGATGCGTCAGCATGTGTCCGTTCCTGCAATCAGGCAATCCGTCGAATTTTGTCAGTTATGATGAAATAAAAACGCTTTTTTTTTTTATTATTTTTCTTTACAATACGAAAGCGAATTGTTTTCTCGTGCGTTTTTTTTTTAAATTCTCTTGTCAGAAAAAGAATATATTGGACGTACGTACATCTCATGAAAATAAAAATAAATAAAACATTATTTTTGTTCTTTCGTTTCTATTAAAATGTCAAGGTAATCAAGAGAGAAATACGCGAGAGATAAAATATAAAATATTTATATATATATAAAAAAGGAAAACGATCTTCAACGTGATTACGTTACACGCAGCACGATTGCATTTACATGTCTGTTACAGCTAATTCCGTTCGAAATTCAACTCTTCAAACTAATCATCTCTCCCGACAGAGAATCTCCCTCTAGCATTTCAACCGGAATATAAATCTACTGTAACATTTCGGTCAGGAAATATCACTGAGACTGAAATATCCCTCCGCTATCCCTCGTCGTGTTCCCATTCGAATTCCACTCGCATTCAGCATTAATCACAAGAACGTCTCGGGCGACACGCTATACATATACGCAGCGCTCGCGGATGCTCGATGGTCCCAGAAATCTGATCATACACTTGCTCTTTAGTGACTCGCCGGAATTATGTCGGCTCGATTACGTCGCCTATCTATATCGACGATCTGCCCCCCCGGCACACAGAAATTCCATATATGTATCGTCGCGCGCATGCGATTCTCCGTCTCTCGTCCTATTCTCCAGGAAGAAGGGAGCATCTATAAACTCCATTTCCAGAGTAGTGCCGCTCTCACACGTCCGCCGATCCGCCTAAAGACTTTATCCACTTCATTTGCCCGATATTCCGGCCGACATGTCGACGACGACGGGCGGCGAAACGTGCGTTTAGCGCGCTCACGAGAACGCTCTTCCCCGAGATATTCTGGGAATGAGACCTCTGGCTATTCTCTACCGTACGATAACCTGAGAGAGCGGAAAAAGACGCGGAAATCCTTGAAGAACTTGTGCAACAAGTTGCGCAATTTTACGATGTCAGATTGTGTTTCTCGATTCATGAGCCTCTATTGACGCGATACATAGTAGATGTAATTCGTTGTTTCACTACTACCAGTGAGATTATCGATCGGCGAAATAAAATGGCATTGTTGCGTATTTGAGTCAAGGTATGATTGCAATTGCGATGTGTCTCGCTCTTTTATTGTTTATCAATTTCACGTTAAATATGGATATAGAGAGATGCAAAATTTCCATAAATTTTTCGGAAAAAATTTAACACTATAATAAAATTATCGACGCGCGCTCGTTGTCATTTCAATTTTGTCAACAATCTAACGTCGCCAAGATTAATCGCAACTCGCACCAGTTAATTACTAATATTTCTTTGCCACATAACGTTATCTCTCGAATTCTCGAACATGTTAAATTTCTCCGCTTTGCTCGAAAGAACCAGTCTCTCTCTCTCTCTCTCTCTCTCTCTCTCTCTCTCTTTCTCGTAGCCTGAAACTTTAACGAGATTCCGAGTGTGGACATCCTTCGTCGGATCCTTCGCAATGGAAACCGCCCGCAGTGGATTGCGCGAAGAAGTCGTACGGATACGGCGAGCTTCGATGGAAGGAATATCGTTTCCAGTAAATTTTCCAAGAGAGAGGCGCGGGGGGAGCACTTCTATCCGGCGAAGTTTTATAGTCAATCGATATACGAACGGATTCTCTTAAATTCCGTCGGGTAAAGTTGCAGCCGTGGGGAGGGTTTAATTTGTAAAAGCTAATTTGTCGAACTTTTAAGGTGACCTTCCCCGCTCGGACGAGTTTCCACGGCGTTCCCGGTAGATAATGAGAAACACCTGGGACGTGTCGACCGCACGTGCATCGTTCTTCGTTTTTGTTTTCGCGAAGAGAACGCGAGCGTAGGTTTCTGATACCACCAATGGGTAAATTTATTTTTTATTTATTTATTTATGTATTAATCAAAGTACACGCGCGGCTTATCACATTCTATAGAGGCGTAATGCCCATAGATCTGATTACAATTAATTAAGAAAAAAAAACTTGTTAATAACTTAAAACTTATTAAATTCTATCGAGTTATTTTTGCGCCGTAGATAAATTCACAAAATGTTCAAAGAATGAATGAAATAAACTCAATAGCTGTATTGAAAATTCGTAAAAATAAAAATAGCTGATTCTCAATTAGCTTGAATAAAAATTAAACAATAGTCACGTTACAGCTATGTATATCGTTCGAATGTTCGGTACGTAGTTTTGCAGTTATCACGCGCTCTCTTTTTTTAATTCTCTCTTTCCCTCTCTCTCTCTCTTTCTGTGTGTGTGCGTGTGTGTGTGTCATGTTTTTATTTAATCGGTCTAAAAAACATTTCATCATACGCAATAACAGTGCGGGCTTGGAAAAACAAACGAGAAAAAAAAAAATCCTCTAAATAAGAACTGGCGATTTCAGCAGCGACTGTAAACAGTTGTTCGATATTGCAACATGACTCGTATTTGATTCGCGGCTCATTGTCTTATGTTGAATTTGACGATACAGTGACAGTGGAGAGACAATTTTATTATTAATTACTATGAACTTATAAGCTTGACTAACGATAGGAATTTCCGTGAAACTTTAATTGAATCGCGCTAAGGGCCGCGGCAACGAACACATGCTGAATTCTGTCTGAACGAACGGGGGATTAAATCAGCACTAATTATGAACTCTCGATTAGTTCTACCCAGAGTCCTCGCTGTCCTAACGAGAGACTAGCAAAGAGGCCTTTTTGCTGTTTTTTTTTTTTATATTTCTTCCTTTAGTCTCTCATTATCAAAGTTAAATCATATTTAATTCTTAATTAAGAAGCGAGCTAGTTAATCAGATTTTCAGACGCTATGTATATTTTTATAAATTAATACATCTACTATACGTATTTTGCGCCTACACAGAGAAAAAAGAAATCTTTAAATTCAGCAGTTAAGTTTTTGCCTCGCATTTCTTTAATTAAAAGTCAGAATCTTATATAAAATAATAGTTTTGTTACAGAAAAATGATATTGCCTCGCTGCAGAAAATCGTGGATATTACTTTACACAAAATCAGACGTTATTTAAAATAGTATAGAAATTTTATTATATTGAAAATAAAAAAAAAAAAAAAACAAAAGAATCTATTCGAGCCATGGTATATACAGCAGAGAAAACGTCCCTTAACTCAACTGTTCCCTTGAGAAAACGGCATTAATTCCGACAAGTTAACTTCTTCTCTCGTATTGCTACCTCGCTACTGTATCCTTCGCCAGCTTTTTTCCTATTGTGAAGTTTATGTTATTGTCAGTCGGTAGATCAGGATTCTCAATAAGTTAAGTTCTAATAAAAACTTTAAAAGATCACGAACCCCGATAACTTAAGCATTCTCTTCACGCTGCCACTACGAATTTGTTGTGGCAGGTGTCGAATCCTTTTTTTCGTATATAGATTTTAGAATTATTCGATAAAAGAAAAATTCGCTTTATTTTTCTATTCTCCTCCGTCTCTCGTTCAAGTTCCGATAACAGAATTTCCTGATATGACAAAGACCACAAGAAAGCAATTACCGAAAATATCGGAAGAACATTCTGAAAAATAAAGCTCTCAATGAAGCGACAGACGGGGAAATCTTTGTTCCTCGAAAGAGACTTTCTTCCTCCATTGCTCGCGTTGTCGTTTCTCCTTTTAGTTTCAACGTCCTCGCAAATCCCTTTCGGGCGAAGAAGAAGCGGCTGGTCTCCTAGTATATACTTTCACGTTCGAAGAAAAGCTCTCGAAGAGAATTCCTCTCAAGGTGTAAGCGCTTCCGTTTCTTATTTCGCGCGGCGGCGCTTCGACTCAGCAAAGGGACTACGTGGATTTACTTCGATAACAGAGATACACCGAGAGAAACGTACAATGGCGCTTTGTTCTGGAGCGAAGAAATCGACAGTGCGATCGTTTTGGAAGTCCGGTAGATTTTCGGTGATACGACAAAAGCACAAAGTGTCTTTTGTTTTTCGCTCAAGTTTGAAAATGCAGTTGCACTCGGAGTCGACGATCTACGGATCTATTGCTTTCAACGGACGCGCCGACTTAAACTTCCTTATCGTTTTTCTTAAAAAACATTTTTCTGCAAACTTTCCGTCTCGAACTTTCCGTCGCTTTCAATAATTTTCCTCAAAATCGGCGCATTACCTTTTAGAAATCAAGAAAAATCGTAAGGTAAGTAACGGTGATTCGATGAGAGATCTACAGTGGGAAACGAGAGGAAGGTGTGCGGAGGCGATAGAGTTCCGCCAGTTTTCCGCGAAAGAGAATGAAACGCGGCGAGAGAGACTTCGTGCCGACTTTTTCTCGTTCTCAATTAAGTTTGAAAGTCCATTCAAACGGTGAATGGGGCCGAAAGATCTCTTCTTTCGCTTATTCCGTGAAATCTTTGCCCGCGGCGCTATTATTGCACGGGCTGCCTATTATTGTTCCTTCACTTTTCTTGCCGCGTAACTCACGTGATATTATATATATCATAGTGTATATATATATATACTATATACGTATATACGTACGAAAGCTTCGACCGGAATATATCGCATCGGAGCAATATATCGCGGCTACGTTAAATTGCCGATACGTGCTTTATCGGAGAACAGCGCAACGCTAAGCGTTCCCTTTTCGCATCGACGATGCAAATCCGTCCGTCGAAAAAGCCAGTCCTTCCTCTCTCTCTCTCTCTTTTCTCCCTCCGTTTATCCAAAGTAAAGAATAAAGAACACGTCGACGTTTCTTCGATCGCGCGCGTTATATTCGGGACGGAGACAGGCGGCAGCTTCCGGCGAAAAACAGAAACTAGGTCAAAGACTTCGCGATTTTGTGCATGAGATAGTATCGCACGGTTCGTTTACTCGCGTCTCGGAATATATACGGCACAACCGGGGGAGGAAATATCGTCCGAAGACAAGCGCGCTCGTTGAAATGGATACAAACAAACGTTTAACTTATCGTAACAAATAAACAAAGAGGGACCCCGGGATGAAAGCAAAAAAAAAAAAAAAAAAATAACATCGCTTCGATATCGTAAATAAACGAAATAGACCGGGAGGTAACGGTCCGGAGTTTTCGACTCGGAATTGATTGCGATTTGCGTTCGCCGGCGGTGGAAAAATGGTTAAGTAGAGAAGAGCATCTCAATTGACGTCAAACTTAAGACAGCAATAAACCCAGCCGAGTTCAATGAATATGTCTCTCTTTTTGATCCTTCTCATTCCGATTGAATGTTATTATTATCTTATTTCATCGGAAGAAATACATAAAGAAGGATACGAGAAAGAGACAAGAGCCGTTGACTCCCGCTCCGAGAGAAGCCGCAAACCCAATGCTCGCAATGAAATGTAAGTAATTCCTCGCATCCTTGCGCGGCGGCTCGCATTGAAGACGACGACGAGTCGCCCGAGTTCGGGAGGACAGAAGACATTGGGGAAACGGCGAAGAAAAGAAAAATACTGTCCGCGCGCGGAATAGAGCCTGCCGACCGTGGCGAATCCCGGGGGCAAGGCAGGGAAGGTTGGAAAGAGAGAGTGTGTGTGCAGCCGGATATAAGGGGGTGGCCGGAGGATTTGGAGATCCGTCTTTCGAGAAAAATACGAGTCGAACCTGGCCTGGGCATTCGAGCCGCGCGGGACGGACAACACTACAACGAGCAAACCGAGCGGAGTCGCGCAGAGACCGACCTCTATTGATTCCGCGTTATTCCTTTGCCGTTTCTCTCTCGGGCAAGAATTGAATCCCCGGTATAGTTCGCCTCCATAGTTCCATCACTCGCCTTTGTGCAGCGTTCCTTCTCACCTCTTGTTCTTGATTCCTATATCGCGCGTCTGTCCATTCTCCTCACCCCCGTGTCTCGTTTCCTTCCCTCGGAAGAGGTCCTGAGTAAGTCGCGCGAGATGGCATTTTTCATTACACACCTGAACGTATTGTGTTTTAAGTGCGCGCAACACCTCGTTTCGCGACAACAAATATCCGCGCGAATCCTTCGTTATAAAAAAAAAAAAATATTTCGCGCGTTTCATATTCGCGAATTTCTCGAATAATTCGAGTAAAAATGAAATTACCCGCGCACGACTTGGTGCATTAATTGAACATAATTTTCAAACGAGCTTTTTCTACAAGAGGTTATTACCGCCGTAAATTCAAGAAAGTTCTAATACCCGTGCCGATACAAGCTTCGCGCGCGCGCGCGCGCGAACTCTCTCTTCCCATCGAACGCCCGGATAGCCGGGTATTACATAACGGAAATATCTAAGGGATTACTCTCTGGCATATCTATACGCGTAGAAATTTCTTCAACTACCGGCCTTAAGAAGGCACTCCAAGGCAGCTTAGAAGGCTTCTTACAAGTATACCGGCAAAGAAGAGAGAAGTAGACATGTATATGTGAATATATACACACACATATACATGTCTGCAATGTGCGGATGTACACTTGCGTACAGCATTGCCGAAGTAGAGCGTCGAGAGGCTTTGATGAACATAATGAACGGCTCAGTGCCGCGAGCACGAGCATTTTCCTTTAAGCTCCGGCTCGAGTGTTGTTCTCGTTTCTGTTTTATAACAGCGGAGAATTCGTAATACGTTTCTACGATGGTTGTTTCAGGTAAAGAAGGAGGAGTAAATACGGGAAGAAGAAGCAACTGTAGAGAGGTTTGTTCTGTCAGTTCGCGAATGTGCGTGGAAATGTTTGGTGACTTATCAAAAAGCAAACAGAGAACGACGGATATAATTGAAACAACTTTAAAAAACGCAGATGTATCTTAGAAAACGAATCTTTCTCTCGCGGATCTCACTTCTTGTTGTTACAACACTTCGCGTTGCAAATCTTACAACAAATAACTTACAAAAAGATCTTTTCTTGTTTAATTTTAAATATACATTGCATTTCGGCGAGATTTTTCGGCGAGAAATAATATAATTAATACTCACAAGTGGTCCTGCCGCTTGAACGCCTTGCTACACATCGTGCACACGTACTTCCTCTCGTCGCTGTGCGTCAGCTTGTGCTTCGTGAGCGCCGATGCGTTGCTGAACACCTTCCCGCAAGTCTGGAACAGAGAAACAGCCCTCGTTGTACCAGCAACGTTGACGAAAATTACGCATCATGTCACGGTGATTACATTTGCGTTGAACCGAACGAGCTATCATCTTTCTCTGATAAGATATTACGAATATCTCATTATAACACCTCATGCATTAATTTCCCGTATATAACGAACAGTTATTAAAATTATTATTATGTTGTTATATATCTTAGAATCTTAATTTACATCTCAAAAAGCGCCGAATATAATTTCCTTTTCGCCGAATTTATCAGCAACGCGTGTGCGGAAAATCCCACTTAAAAGCCGCGCGACAAATTGGAGCGCGGTATGATTTTCAATTAGCATGCATGAGCCTCGTAAAGCGGAAGTCGCTTTACGACGAACATTAGAACGGCGATAGCAAGTGGCTATCGTGCGGTGCATACACGCGGATCTCTCTCGCGTATTCGCAAGCTTACAGTCACACGTGGCGGCAATTATTATGTCTAGCGTCTCTCTCTCTCTCTCTCTTTCTCGTTGTCAGGCATGACTTTATAATTTTTTTCGTAACAAAGCGATGCTCGCGCGTGTTTTTACACAAAAGAATCGTGTATGTTAGCCAAAAACATACTTGTTGTTATCCAAACTCCGTGAAATATTAATTCGTTATTTTATTCTTATGTCTCGTAGAAGTAAATTGATCATTTTCGCTTCCAAAATATCGAAACGAAGCAGCGAGAACTTTATTTCCCTTAACGCCTTTTCTGATAAACGAGATTATTATCGCGCGTCCTATTAAAGAATAAGGGATCGCCGCATTACGTTCCATCTACGTAGAAATTATTCGCGGATTTAGCAGCGACCACACCGCGCTCCGTTGGTTCCGGAGATGGTATGCCTGTTAAGTATGTGGAATTAGGTTTATTATGCGCGCCACACTCCGGGTCGCGTACACTATTTCAGGAACTATTTCAGGAAGCCAAAGGCCGAGGAATTGAGCGTAGCCAATGTTCCGCCCGAAAATCCAACGCCTCGTTTCGCGCGGGCGATAAATTCGCCGACGTGGAAAATTGTGCGAATTCCGCGGATTCGGTCCCGTGACCGAACGATTAACACTTCCTGATAAATTTGCCGTGTTTTCTTCCTACCGCGAGCACCGCCGTCCGCGATCAGTGGGAAGAGACGTTTGTGGCGCGCCTCGATCGATCAGTGAAGAAAGAAGTTTGTGATGTAACACGTTCACGGTGGAAAAAAAAAAGACGCTTGTGGCGCACGACGCGTCTTAAGTAGAAAAATCGCGTGACTGAACTCGTTCTAATGGCTTGCGCGAGGAATCTCACGATCAGAGATTCGGAATATCACGTCTCGACGGCATCGGGAATTCGTCGTCACGTCGAAGGATTCGCGGTGCCGGCGACGTGGCATTAAGCCGAAATTAATTTCCAATGCACCTGCGCCCGCCGCCGCCGTCACGCCACGTGACGACGGCGGGGAACGTGCGATGGCACGATTCCGGGCCTCCATTATCGGAAAAGTCTTCTCGTTTTGCTGTTATTTCCATTCGTCGAACGGCAAACAGAAGGTACACGGGTCGCTGATGATTCCGATGACCCGAATAAACCAAACTCGAAGTCGCAAAGAAACATTTTTTCACCGTCCAAAATAAAGAAAGAAATGTGTCTTTTGTAAATTAGAAAGTCTAACACGTTTATTTGCAAAAAACAAAAAAACAAAAAAAATGATGTGCGCCAACGACAATTTCCTTTCGTACGATGCGGATTAAATTTATTTTTCATAAAAATTTAGTCTGCGATAAGAGGAAATTGTTGTTATCATTATTATATATATGTATATGTATATATATATATATATATACACACAATATTATTTACTTAAATCTTCAATATTATAAAGGCGCTCATGAGAAACTGAACGCAGAAACTGTTCGCTAGCAGGTTAAAAACGACTTGTTGACATCCGGAGGAGTACTTCCTGCGGAATCCTCGCAAGCACTCATGCGAAGCGATACTATTTAACGATGGGCCACGGTTGCCATGACGACTCATGTATAGCTTAAACAGTACAGTCTGTCGGCAAACATTTGCTGGGATCTAGCAAACAGGCAACAAATTCCATTTCATGAAGGAACGAGCGTATATAACGAACGTTCTCAAAAAAAAAAAAAAAAAAAAAAAAAAAACTTAACGCGCTGTTTTCTCGCGAGAGCAAATCCAGATTAAAGGAAGGAAAGATATTAAGACGTTTTCCTGACGCGTTACGGATAATATTGACCGAAGACGGGAAAGCAAGGGAAGAGATAAGAGGAGGGTAAAGAAAAAGATAAGAGAGAAAGTGATGCAAATGCGAAGATTTTGGGGCACATAAAGGATGGCGGTCGTGGATATTTGCGGAAAGGGAAGGTTCTCGCACGATCTCACCGAGATGAAGGGGAGAAGAAACTAAGGGAAAGGAGAAGTCGTACTTCTCTGGCTCCTAAGCAGAAAATCTAATTTGCGTAGCTTAACTCTTAAGGAGCTCCAGATGCACGGACGCCAACACATGGGAGAGTTTCAATTTACGAAACGAGGACCGGAGAGAAGAAAGATGAGAGGAACGACTGGAGTGACGACGAGGAGAAACTGTTAGATATAGACCGAGAAAAGAGTGAGAAAGAGAAAGAGAGAGACGCGAAGCCGCGGCAAGAAGGTGGTGAAGAGAGACGAGGTTTTATAGAAAAACGATGCTGCGGAGAGAGATAGAGGAGAGATTTCAACGACCATGGTCTTTCGCATCCCCTCACTCATCATCTTCGTGCCAAAACCCGTATCCTCCCCCCCCCCCGACGCGGTCTCTCTTCTTGAGAGCTAAACAAATATCATTACTCCTGGCCTTTCGGCTACCACTTCCTTTGCCAACTCAGCCTCCTTCTCCTCTTCTTGTACCTCCGTTCCGCCTGCTCTGGCCGCACCTCGTCTGCACACGACGGTTTCCGGCCGTTTCCACTTGGCTCGCGAATGTAGTGCCCGTACCCGCCAATGTACACCGACCAACACTGAGACCTGAATACATAATCTCGCGGGTGGTAACATTGATACTTCGTTAAGAGGGAAGACGAGGAGCGCGTGCGCGCGGGAAATGAAAGGGGAGACACTTGGATCCGAGCTCTTCGATGGTCGGGAAGGCCAACCGACAATTCGTGGTTTAAGTCGGTCCCATCGATCGGCTTAACGGTCGCTCTCATTCCGTTCAACCACGTTCGCCGCGCTTCCAGTCGGAGATGAGGTATACGAGAGTGAGGAATCGGACGTGAAATCATGCATGGCGTATGTGCCACGGATATTCTATTCCGAAGTTTCGACGGAGCTCTCGAGGACTTTCATCGAGAGAGAGCGGATGTTCCGTTTCATATCTCTCACGCTTCCTGTTTGCAATTTAGAGAACAAAAATGTGAATCTGATTGTTAACATTCGAAAATAATAATACAATAGTGATCTACATACAATACATTGACACCTAGAAAAAAAGAGATAAGTCGAATGGGAAAAAAGAGAAAATTACTCTTCGTTATATTCGAAGCTCGCTAAAAAAGAACCACTGGCCGAGTGGGTAAGACGCGTCTGCGGCTTCATCTGGTTAACGTTTGTTCTGACTAACCACGTTTGCGTCCCTTCTCGAGTTTTTTTCTCTAGCTCAGCGCGAGCTGGAAGTGGTGGCGTAACCCCGTGGGGACGAGACCGCGGGGCGAATGCAATTTGTCGCTTCCGGGCAGGCGAATCTTTTAAAGAAGTGCATCTTATTACTAGGAGCCGGTAAGGAGACGAGAAACTCGCGCTTCCGTAAATAATGAGGAAGGCAGAGCCTCCGTGAGGAAGAAAGACCTCGGTGTGCCATCGTCTCTTGCTGCTGTTGCTGCTGCTGCTACTGCAAAGACACAAAGGTCCGCCGCCATGATGGCGCGAGAGAATATTATTCTCGTTTGAGAGTTACGAACAGGCGAGTAATGCACGAACGGACTACGCCGCTGCTAGGGAAAAGGGCGATGAATGGAATGCAGGAAATCGCGTTACCGCTCGGGATTTCCATTGTGTTGCGAAGGACGAGCACGTACAGAGTCGTTCGTTTACCGGCAACTTCTCCCCGCGAAAGGCAAATAACAAGGGCAGCATAAGTCGAATACTTCTCTGGCGAACGCTCGCGAAACATCCGCCAAAAGGATATTATGAGCGTTGTGTGCAATCAGACCGGGAAGATGCTTAAATCTAATAAAAAATCAGTGTCTGTACTTTATTTAAATACCGTACGTATGTGTGTTGGTTATGTATAAAATATATAACCAACATTTAACATAAATGTTAAAAATATAGATTAATATGAAGTAAAAAAATCTCGATTCCTTATTTTAATCGGCGCAAAATTAGACGCATATTTCGCCCTTAACATAATACTACTTTAACACTGTGCACTATATATATATATTGCATTCGAGATGGACTAATTTGCTCGCACGTTGCATGCAATTTCGCGACGCGCGCAAGTAGTAGTGAATAATTTTCGTCGAACGGCGCGCTCGCGCAACGGAGCCTATTCTCTTTGTCGCGACTCAAGAGATATACAGTTAGAACGGAGAATGTAGTAACGGAGTGGCAAAGGGGTAGAATCGACGACAAGAGCAACGGACTGGGATGGAAACTAATGACTACGTAGCGGGGGCGAAGCTGCGCGTAGATCCAGCAACAACTTGGGCTGAAGTCGGCTTAATTAACAGCTCGTGTCACCCGCGAATGTTGGGAGTACATTGGAATAACGGTCACGTGTGTCAGAATGGCGCAGCACATGCACACACGTGTACGTACGAATTTCGGGAATTGCGTTGACCCATTTTCTCGGAATTCAAAAATATTTCGCTCATCGCAATCACGAACAATCACGGCAGATTGATGTCACTCGCAAAACGCTCAATTAGATTTCCGACGATATTGAACGATAATGACGAGCTGACAAGATAAACAAAAAGAATCAATTGGCTCGTTCAAAATCATCGCAAAAACGTCGCAGAGTTTCTGCACATATTGTTTACATCTCGCTTAATCTTAATTGATCAGTGTGTCATTCAAACGTACACTTAATGAGAACAAAGAAATCAACGCGCGCTTAGCGAGTTTATCTCGTAAAACGGACACAATATTAAACAAGAGTCCATCTCATAAAGCCATTGATTTTCAATTTACACGAGCATGTTTTGCATCACACACGTCGTTACGTGTGCAGCAAAACAACACAATGATCCCGTTCGATCGCGAACAACAAAATTAAATTCTCGTATGAAACTTAACAAGACTTTGATTTTATTAAATGTCATGTCGATGTGATTGCGATCGCATTTGCCGCGAATTGCTTTTAAGCATAAAACGTTACTAGCAGCGGCAGCGGCAGCGGCAGAACGATTAACAATCGCATGCATTATTCTTCCCCATCCCGCAGATTTTCAAACTTTCAATATCATCACATACGCAATCAGCTGTGTGTAGTTACACACAAGCTATATAAAATGCTCGCGAACACGTTGAGTTTGAATTATTAATTAGCACCGATATATCGTATCGAGAGTGTAGATATGTGATGGCATATCTCTATGAGAGAGAAAGGGCTTGGTCGTGTCACGCGAGGGAAGGCGGGGAAGGGAACGTAAATGGAAATCGTTGATGCATCGCAAGCGATCATAAGGGTGCATTAAAAAACTTTATCTCGCGTCGCGCGGCATTAATCGACCGTCTCGCGCATAATGTGACCGTGCGCGATAATTGGCGCATAAATTATAGCGGGTACAGAGCTCGCCGTGACGAGGAAAATTCCACGAGCGTCCTGTAATGAATAACGATCAATTTCCGGCGAGACAGCCGAGCGTCACGTCGGACGTTGTGCTGCTGCAAAGGTCGCTCTCACTATCCCTCTCTCTCTCTCTCACTCACTCACTCTCTCTCTCTCTCTCTCTCTCTTTCTCTGTCACCTTCTCTCTTGAGTGCCACCCTCTTTGGATCGCGCCGATATCCGAGAGCCATAATCGAGCCGAGGCGGACGGGCTTAATTCGTCGCTAACTCGATACATCGACAAGGCTTGTCAACAAGTCAGGCGGACCGTCATTTAATTACGTAACAAGGCACACGAGAACGAGGGGTTGCTCTTCGCCGTCGGGGCTCGAGCGGAAGAAAGAGCGAGACGGGGCGATGAGAGACGGCGACGAGTCAAAGAGGATGAAAGAGGAAATAGCGGAGATGAAGGAGAACAAGTGGCGAGGATAAAAGAGCAACAGTCGCGTGCAACAAGAACTGCTACGTAAACGAGAGAGGGGGAGAGGGGGAGCTACCGCATGATTCTTTATTAAAAAAAACGACGACGAAGAAAACGGAGGTAAAAAATCAATGCGAAGAGTGAGATCTGAATGGAAATATCTTTTTCCATAGATATATTATTGTTAGATATATACTCCCTGCGATTTACATTGAACGTAACTTTTGTCAGACCTTTTGTGTGTGTATGTGTGTTTGAAGATCGAATACATTGAGTGAATAAGATTTGGAATCCGACTGTAAAAAAAAAAAAAAACACGAATTTACGAGCTTAACACGTTGAAACGCCACGTCAACATCTGGGTGACGGATAAGTTTTCCCGTTTTTCCTTTTGTGAATGACGGTTTTTTTCTTCATCTAAAACAACTTTCACAAAAAATTTATGTGCAAGATATCACATAAGTGACAACTTGATGTATATATCGCGCAAAACTAATGATTTGATAGGAGACCAAATCCGATTTCCACCGGGCGTTAAGGAACGGGTGTTAAGGAACACGGGGCGATTGCTTTTCCTTAGAAAGCTTTGAGGCGGTGTGGATTACGCGCTGTATGAAAAGCGGATCAATCAGCAAAGGTGGCGGGCTCTGAAAGGGTTAGCTTCTAAATACGGCCACGAGGCACGCCTAAATCGGTCGAGTGCACAGAACGACGGAGCGGGTTTCGCGTGTAACATCAACGGGGACGCCGTGTTTGCTCTGCCCTGCTCGAGGCTCGCGCCGCCTGAATATTCAACAGCCTTTCCGCACACACACACATACACACGCGCACACGAGGCACACGGCTTGCACGCGCGCGTGTACCGCGTGTATAAACAGCGCCGACAACCACCCGGCACTTTAGCGCCGGTCGTCGCGTCTTAATGTAGGTCACGAGAGGGTCGAGGAAGAAGGAAAATTGAACCCGCGCGCTGAAATCAAGGCTAACACGCGCTGCCATTTCGCGCAGCGTGAAAATAAATTGCAGTCACGTCAAAATCCTACGTCAGCGGATTAGGGTTCTATTTTTGGTTCAGTAGCGACGCGCGTTCGTACGAATCCCGACGCGCGCGGGAAAATTTGCAAGAGCACACACGGCGACGTGTGTGGCACCGCGATGACATGTATGTACTTACATCAAGAGAGTGATGCTTCATATTCTTAATCAGAATTTGCAGTTGTGTAAAAAGAGAATGCGATTTCTCGAAAAAGAAAAACGAATGTGTGAGAAAAATAATATGTACGCCCGAGATTATTATTATTTTTTTTTTTCACTTTCGATCAATTCTTTATCGTGAATGACGATGTAGCGACGAACACTCTGGAAAAAAGACCTCGCGTTGACGTCCAATCTGCTGCGCTTGAAATTGAGAAGAAAAATAGCATAAAAAATAAACTGCGTGAGAGCACTTTTTACACGAGTCGGATAGAGTACGAAGGGCGGTCGTAAAAATGCCGTGTGCGTGCGAGAACTCGTCTGGATTGCACGTCACGGATGCGAGTGCATCCCCGCGCGTAGTGGTTGTCCGCAACAAGCGCGCCGGCGCGGAGCCGAAAGTGGGTCAGCGTCGTTAGCGTTCGATGGCGCCATTTCGACTCGTTCCAGCCGCAGGCGAATGGGACGAGAACGGGAAGGGGACGAGAAGCAGAGATGCACGCGGGGGTTAGAATGAGGCGGGTTAGCACGAATTTTGCGGCCTCGCGCTACGGTTTTCGAGCACACCCCCGTGGTCATCGATCGTGGTCGTCTAACTCGATCGGTCGCTAACGAACCGTCGCCTCGTTCTTCCCCGTGAAAATGCTCTTTGTCGTTGCTTGCTCTCGAGAGCATACCGACTGTTAAAAACAGAGCCGAATAAAAAAAAAAAAAAAGCTCGAAGAGCCTTTCAATAAAATATTATGGTGATTCGTTTTACAAAGCAAAAAAAAAGTAAAATTTTGATACGCAACTAAATGAAGTGCAGCGCAAGTAATTAAAGAACGGTAGAAATTTTTAGTTTAGAGCCCGACCAACTTTCAATTCGCGCGTCAGATCAGTAGTTTATTTCAGCGAAAACTTTTAATCAATTGGCAGAGACAATTACCTTAATGTCAGTCTCCGTATGAGAACGCAGGGGTACGTTTTCATTATTTAAACGCGCGAGTGATTCCGGATTTAATTAAAACGCAGCAACAAAAAAGACGCGTTCGTCAAAACCGTAGTTGCGTTATGCACACGCGTAATTCAAACAAAATCGTGAGTGTACACACACGCGCGCACGCACACACAATGCGCACATACACAAGAGAATATTCAAAAATAATGTTCGCGGCCGTGTAGAGGTATAATTAAGGCTATTTGAGTAATTTGATTAAAATGCAAAATGAGCTCGCGCACACAGTAGTGTGTACGTAGAACGGATTATTAATAATAAATAACAGCTTTTGTCTGCCGTGTAAGAGATAGCTCATATTCTCCGTTGAAAATTGTGAGAGTTGAGTTTTTTTTTCTTACTTCGTCTAAAAGCGAAATTTATTGCCGAGAGAGAAACGCATTGTAATTTTACGACAAAATCTATAAACGTTGTTATACCACAGCTAGACGTATCTGTGATTGATAATTGCCGCACGGACATTTACGACGTGTACTGAGCAATCGCAAACTATTGCTGCGCAAAAGCCAATTGGAATGAAATTCGAATGACAGTCTACTCCACAATGCTCATCTGTTACGGATTACAAGCGTCAATATTGCACCGTCAAAATCATTAATATTCCTACATATTTAAAGCATTGCAATAATGTTAATTCAAGCCGTCCGTCACAAGCAGATTTCAGAGGAGAGCATGATAGATAATATACGAATTCTATACGCACGTGAAAGAGAGAATAGAAAATATGATTAAAAATATATACACTTTGTAAAATAAATTCTATTATTTGTACATAAACTTCTCTATATGTAATGCTTCAATTTGAACAAATATAAAAGTACACAAATTTATGCTTTTCAATTACGCACGAAGCGATTATATGGCTTTTTTGTCCAACGACAAACAAAAATAACTAACAAGTATGTTTTTTTTTATGAAAAATCAAATTTGTTATTTTCGAGCTACCTATAGAGTTACACGTCAATCCGAGAATTTTATTCTGTAATTCAACTCGGCGCGCTGATATGTTCTTTCTCAACTCACCGGACACTGCTGTGGTCCCTGCCTGTTCGGCGAGGAAGCCTTCGGTCTCGGTTTCTTCACTCCCAGCTTTCCAAGATCACCGCTACCGGCTCTCGATTCTTCGCTGCTACCTGAAATCAGAGATACAGAACTTGGTTAGAACGACGTTCGACGAAACGAGAGACAAATCGATGTCGCTTTCCGAACTCGTCGCGAATTGCCGAGCGCGCGAGACCGCGTAGACCGCCCAAAGCGTCTCTTCAATATCGTCGAGGACTGACGACTTTTTTACCGCGGCGACGACGACGACGACCAAGATTTGGTCGTCGCGCAACGTTTCTTCTCCCGACGTCTCGCTCCCTGTTTTCCTCCCCGTCGCCATGAGAGACGCAGCGTACCGTCTACAAGACTTCGACGTATGGAAGATTGATTGCCCGCCGTGTTCTTTTTGCGCGCGACCTGGGATATATTTAATGGTCGATTGGCCTGGTCGTCAACATCGATCGACCAACGACTGCATCGTGAAGAAGGTAGGAGATCTCGAGGTGGCTTCTCGCCAAGGATCACGCGGGCTTCCTTGACGAGAAGCGCTCCTCCTGTTTTGCCACGGGAGGAGTTTTTGAATGGTATCAGCTTCTCTCTCTCTCTCAGGCAATCTCTCTTCAGAATGTATCCAAATCGATAACGTGATATTCCATACATCTAATATCAGATACGGTACGTATAAGAAAAGGCACTTTTAACATTGAGAAATGACGTTATTGATTTTCTCGCGCGAGAATCCGCGATCGGGGAAATTGCTCCCATCTCTATTCTAGCCGCAAGCTCCTTTTCAGAAAACAGCATCCGCATCTGTAATTTACCTTCGCAACGTCGGAAATGCTTGTACGGTCTCTACGGATCGTTGTTGTACCGACGCACGTGCAACACCTGCGATCATCGTTCTTCCCCGTTACGCCTTGCTTCCTTGCGAGGCAGCTAATTAATTATTGTTTCGGAACCGGCAGACTCTCGCCGCGCGCACGGTATTTGCACAACGCGGGCTACGGGGAAGACAGACTCTCGCTTGAAATTATGACTAAGACAGAGCGCGAAAGATGGACGTTGGCAAGCGATTTTTCCCGGCACAATTTTCGTATGCGTCGTGGGAAATCAAGAAGGTAGAGAAGTGCATCTACTTTGCGCGCAAAACATTGCATCGCGCTATATTTCACATCGAAGTAATTACGAGAGTACGTAAAGTAATCAGTTGAGAGATACATCTGTCAAAGTTTTATGCAACTATTCACATTTTTTTTTCGTCCTGCAGACTGGGAAATCTTTAGGAAAAGATATCGGTAACAGATTTGGTTTTTTTTTTGTAAACAAATTAATTTTTGAGTCAAGAATAAACAAAAGAATGAAAAGTCTACAAAAAGAAATCGTCAAGATGACATTGAAAAAAAAACTGTAAGTTTCGACGGCATCATCACAGATTATTGCGCTGCATTTTTTGCGGACAAGATTTATCCATTCGTCCGTCGATAAAAGGGAGTTTCCAGTCGAAAACCGGCTTGTGTACACGGAGCCTTTTGCGCGGACGTTTCTCGCTCGCGAATTCTCGCAATTCGTCGCGTCGTACTTCAAAAATCAGCAAGCTGCAAGTAAACAACTCCCTTTTCATCAGCTTCGGGCCGAGCGAGGGCCGTATTTACCGGGAACTCATATAGTCGTCGACTACGAGCACAAACATCGAAGATGCTTGTACATGGCGAACTTTAATAATTTTGTCTTCGAACCCAGCGAGAGATGCTGCACAACGATGTCTCGCTCGCGGGGGTGTTCGCAGTTATAATAGATCTTCTTCCTTTTCTTTCTCTCTCGCTCTTCGACACCGGTGCAATTTAATAAATCAACGAGTCTGTCTTCGATAGGCCGGTAACACACACACACATTCACATCCGCACCCGCACACATCTCCGTTTGATAAACGGCAGCTTCTCTCACAGTCGAATAATTCGCCGATCTCGATATACGCGCGAGAAACTGAACCGAATCAAATTCGGCGGCGCCGCGAAATTTCGGGGCTTCGTGACCGCGATTACTCGTCCGATAAATTCTTCATCGATTTCGCGGAGAGATCGAATAAAGCGAGTGGAAGTTTGTTATCAGCAAAATCGCCCGCGCCCGCAGATAGCATCGCTCTAAATCATTGCAGCCGGGCCAGTCCGCGCTTTCTCTTTTATGTGGATTTTCTGCAACGTGGACTGCAACCACAATGCGATCAATCAAATCCGTCAGAAAATCGTGACTCACGCTCAAACGAGAATTGGCGTTCCATCAGAATACATAGCGCGCTCACAATGGTATCAAAAAATTAGATTGAAATGGTAATACGACGCATGTTTCGCTAACAAGAGAATCTCCTTTGATATTACAAAATACCCGTGTGCAAAATATATTTTAGTTTGAGAAATTGTACAAACTATGTCATTCGTACAATTTGACAAATTTCTTTCTCCGACACGGTGTTATTTTTTTCTCTCACTCACTCTCTCTCTCTCTCTCTCTTTCGTTGTGTCGACTCGATTAGAGACATGTCGCACGCGATTATTCTATTACGATGCTGTAACAGTTAACCCGAACGTGTGTGTAAGCGCGCGCTCATTGTGAACGCAAGGTGTGAGCCGCAACTTGGGATCCCGCAGCTAGGGATGCGTTTGTAATTCCATTTACCATATAAGTGGATGGTGCAATGTGCAGATGGCATGCTTAATAAAGTGTACTTAACCGAGTCGAGGCTGAACTGCTGCGCCCCCGACCCGACTCCTCGATTGCATTCGCGTTTCGTGTGCTCCTAGCTGATATTCGAATCTCCGAATGTCTCTGGAAGACGAGAGAGAGAGAGAGAGGTAGGATATGTCTCTCATCCCGTCGAGTGCGCGCAATTGCATCGCCAATTGCGATAGACGCGTAAGCGCGCATTCTTGCCGAACGCAATTGTTTCAAGTAAGATCGCACACACAATCAGAAATATTGACCTATTTATTTATCTCGCGTATACCGTTTGCTCTTTAGTCTCTACCCGCACATCAGGCGATCTCGTGTTTATTTAACCGACAAAGCTGTTTATTTTGAGACGGTATATCAATTGGTATATATATATAGATTATAACGGACAGTTTCTGAGAGATTGATGTTAATTAGGAGGAATCAAATGGTCCTCACGTACACATGACACGTGAAACTAATGATCGCGATTTGTTCTTCCGATGTTCTCGGTTTGCCAATAACAACACAACAAAATTAAACGTTTTGCAGCTGCGCAAATCCCGCGATAACGATGACAGATCGCACATCTTGGAGAGATCATTAACGATGCGATCCGCTGGAAGACGAACGTAGCGGCCGTGAGTGCAAATAATTCTATGGGCGATCGTACTAAAAATACTAACATACTCATCACACGTGCACTCGCATTCTTGGCGACCTGTCGATAATCGTAAGATCACCGTGTATTCGAATCTCTGCCAAATTGGCGACAGACACAGTCGGTCGTTCATAAATTCATAAATATCATTTGGCAAAGGATTAATAATATTTAGCTTTGAGTTTTGAGAGAGACGCTATTTCTCTCAGCAAATTTATGTGCAAATTTACGTTAGAAGATAAAATATCTTCTAAAGATTTTGACAAAGAGATATGATCTAGATAAATATCGAAATACGCGTATAAAAAAAAAAAACAGATCAAAACCTAAAGAATAGCAAAACTCTCTAGGGTGTGCTTTTAATCACAACTGTCTTCACACAAGCTCCATTTCCCCCATCGTTATTAGACGGAGCGTTCACGCTATTTACACACAGATAACAGGAAGCTGTACACGCATCATGCACGACCTATATTCGGCGACACGGCGCGGTTTGCTGATGGTCAGGTGGATTTACCGGGATTTACGTTCGCGCAACAATGAAGCCGCTGTTCGCCGGAAAGAGGGCTCGTATAGGTGTGGTACGTTTCACGGGATGAGATAGAATGAAAAGCGCCAACATTGCGCGCGCTGTGGGAAACCGCGTGCGCGCGATAAGGGCGCAACGGAGATGACGACAGACACCGTGGAGAATAGGTAATTTCGAGCCGCGTAATTACCATGCCGCTGATAATGCCTTGATTGGTAACGGGCATTACAG
Organism: Pseudomyrmex cubaensis; assembly: GCA_014825685.1. NCBI lineage: Eukaryota > Metazoa > Arthropoda > Insecta > Hymenoptera > Formicidae > Pseudomyrmex > Pseudomyrmex cubaensis. The sequence continues at coordinate 24,414 of QVOA01012521.1, read as the reverse complement.
GATAGAATCTAATTATGCGGCACTATCGTTAAATCTGATCACTTGACGGACAACAATCTTCCCTATCGGGTTCGCCGCGAACGTTCTGCAAAGCTAAAATCGATTTCAACACGCGTTTGCGCCGCCAATATGTGCGTTTGCATATAATATATTATATTCCGACGTGACAGAAGAAGAATTCGTTAAATTCTGTTGGACGGTAAACACACGAAATTTCTGAACATAAATTGCCCGATCGATGTGGCGCGCGATGTAAATCTTATTTGTGCGTTACAGTTACAGAAGAGTGCATTAATGCACGAGCGAACAAACGATACTGAATTCGAAACTGCATTCGGGGCTGCCAATAATCCTCGTCGGCTGACATTCTATGGTTAATTACCGTCGAGCCAGCAACTTCAAAGCCCTCCGTGTCACGGTTGATTCGGCAACCGAGAGAGTTTCCGGTCGCGGACGAGCCGCGCGCAATGGGATTCGACTAATGAGTAATTGTATTTCGCCGCGCGCCGCCATTTTCTGCGCTTTTACCGTATTAACGAGTTTTTACGAGATTACTGCGCGGACGCGAACGCAGTTTCCGGACCGCGTCATTGACAACCTCGATAACTCCGCCTATCAGAGGCAGCGGCGCCTTCGCCGCTCTCTTCATCATGGCCGCCGCGAGACGGGAATTAAATTTCGCATTAGGAAGTTTTTGTGTTACACAGCCGCGCGCGCGCGCGTTCTCACCAAGTGTGAGTTGCCACGAAAATTTCCATGCCGTGTGCAGAAACTAGATTGCAAAAAACTCTTTACAAAGTATCGCGTTTTAATATATCGCGCGCTAAATATAACTTTGGGATTTGGCTTCCACCCGTGATCCCGTGAATTAAAACTGTCGTAACGCGGAAATAAATGCTGCTGGAAATGTGTAGGCTAGAAACAAGCGTCATAAAGCAAAATACAATAAATACTAAACATTTTCCAGCGCTGCCGCGTCTACGCGCTCGTTTCTAGTACGCGACAGCGGAAATTCTACTGTATTAAGATGAGTCGCGCGCAAAATACTGCCAGTTTTTTAAGCATTATCGTGCTACGCGCGCTCAAAAAAAAAAAAAAAAAAAAAATGCACGAGCGCAAAACGCGACGACTCGCGAGCTCGACACGGTCGCGAGAAAGCGGACAGCGAAACCGGCAGCCGCGGGCCCGGGATGCAAATTAAAAAATTGCGAGAGTATTCCGCTCCCCCCTCGCGTGCCGCCGGGACGCGAGAAGTTACAGACGATTTTACGCGCGGGCGCGCATAAAATGTCGTATGCGCTTTTATGCAGGCTGACGCTGTAAAAGTCCGCAGTTAAGCTTAACGACCGGGCAATGAAAACGATGCGTAAACCGGAAAGGGAAGAAACACGCCAGGTCTCTCGCACTCGTCCCTCTCTGCGTTCCTCTCCCCGCACTGTTTGTTGAATCCCGGTCCCTTGACCCACATAAACACGCTTTTGCTTCAAGAAAAGTAGTTCATCGCGAAAAAATCATTAACCATACCGTCGCGTAAGAAGCGTAAGTAACCGTCCGTCTTTCGCGTAATTCTCCGCCGCGCCTCGGAGTTTTATAGTTCAGAGATACGGCATCGTAAGACGGAAACATGTTTCTGAATATTTTCAAGTACACTTTTCGTTTTAATCCGCACTGTAGAGGTGTAATGAAAACGTTTTCTCGCGTGGAAGAAGGTGCGTGGTTGCGCGCGAGGATTTTTCTTTTTTTTACGAGCGCGAGCACTTCGTTCCGAGATGCAGTGGCGCATTTGTTGTCAACAAAAAATCAAGCACATACACACAAAAAATAAAAAAAAATAAAAAGAAAGAAAAAAACCAGTTCTGAAAGAAAAAAGTCTCCGTAAGGAAACTGATTTTCACGTTATTTACTACGACGCGATGTAGGACAACCACGTGGATACTTCTACGTCATTTACTTTCACCGCCACCATTCGCGATGCATTTATGCAGTTGCACGCGAGCAAGGACGTAAAGATATACCTTCGTAACCGTGGCGGTATGCGTCAACACACACGTGCCGCGAGAGAGAAGTGCGAGCACGCGTTGGTTTAAAGTGTGCCATTAGGCTGCATTGCCGATGCTCTCTGCTCTCGTGCTGCACTCACGTGCATCCATGCAGAAGCACGTGTTTATGTATACGTGGAGTGCGCAGAAACGGTTGATTCGAGAATTACGAGATTCTCTCTGAAATATAGCTCGCAAAGAGAGAGTGAGAGAGAGACGTAATACATTTTAAACTTTCAAATAGGAAATATTTTGTATTCTATTTATATACGCAGACTTGTTTTTTTTTTCTCGTTTTGCATATCGATACATAAAGTATAAACATATTTGAGAGGAAATAATAATGAGATATTCACACGCGTTATTTTTTCATAAAATATATTAGCGCGTGTTAATTTATTATTAACATTGCTTTTTAGAGGATTCGCATATTTTATGTGCAGCGGTGCAGAATTGCATCGTCGGACGAGCATATTGTTGACGTAGTTCGACGCGAGGCTAATACACCGGAAACATTTCCATCAGCCGCATCGACGCGGCGTATTAAACCCTCATTTAATATTCACAGGTCACATGTGTCCCGCCGTTAATCTTTCAGACCAAAGTCGTATCTCTTACATTTTATCATCATCATAATAAACTCCCGGGATTAGGAGTTGCTTATACGTACATATAATTTTACGCGCCACGTAAACGTAGCTATTGCTTCCCGTCGATACTTTCGAGACGCTCGGTGTACACCGAGCGTAGGAAGATGCCGTCGTATAACGCGAGTACTCAAGATAATGTCGCATAAACGCATGCGCTCGGTCGCGTGCGCTCGCATGCGGCCAAGCGAATTGCATCGCACATGCATAAATTTTACGATCGAACAGCACCGGGCTCGGAAAATTGCTCCAACTACGATGAGCTAAGCTGATTCAACGAAGGAGAACCGAGAATGCTCAAGACAGTTCGATGACATCTGCACTTTTTCCTCTCAACGGTGATTATTGATCTTTGATATTATTTAGATGTCGGTATATATTGACTGTTATGTCATAAGATTTTACTCCGCTTACTTTTCCTGTTAGTTAAATGAGAGAAAGAGAGAGAGAGAAATTGAAAAGAAAAATTTAGAATTTCACACTCAGAATTACTCCATTTCTCCAATTATTATTTCTTCAAGATGCATTTAAGTACATACAAGAAAAACAAAAGTCACGCATTCTGGATGAGATTTCGAATGTCGCCAACGCATTTACGCAAGCACGATTATGTCACGACGGCGAACACGTACGAACCAGAGTTAAGGAAGTATCGAAATTTGAGACGAGGAATGATATCGAGTTCGGCGACTCTTGGCCGAGAGAAAGATTTCCGCGTTCAAGAGTTTCGGATAGTATCGACGACAAGATGTCGCGGAACTCTTTGAGACTGACAATGTGGGCGTCGACAAATTGTCTAGCCTGCACAAGTTTACAGAGATGCAGGAGAGAAAGAGAGAGAGAAAGATATTGTGCATACATACATCCGGATCGATCAATATCTCAGCGACTGCGAGTCTCGTAAACAGGAGGGGCGGGGGGAATCGTTAAATATTGAAATCCGAACGCGAGACGTAACGCGATATTGGATTCACGCGCTAGTCACTCATATCGATTAGTGGTTTTTCCATTTTTAATGAAGAGAATTCGTTACACGTCGTGTCGCACGCTCGCTCGTTCGTTCGTTCTCATTCTGCATCACGTTTTTTCGTTTTATTCTGTTAATTCTCACGATTAGCGCGAATATACACCGCGCGACATCCCAAATGTTATTTAATTCCCGTGCTTCTTTCGCGAGAGCACATTTCTAGCTTTCTCTCGTCGTCCGTGTCGGTTGGAATTGCGCGCTCTACTGCCGCTTTTAATTGCCGAAACGCACGGTAAACGCGCGCGTTCGCACGTATCGAATTTCGAGAGCTAACACCGCGCGGAGTCAAATTTCGCACGAATGTCGGAAAAACCATTTAAACGTTCATCAATTAGCGCGATCGCATTCGCCAAACTAATATGATTATATATCTTATGTAAAATATAAAACAGAAAACGCTCCGTCAGATGATATAAATATATATATATATATGTATATGTCATAAATAAATACATACTAGTATTTATAATATATCGATGTACGCGGAACGATCAATAACGAGAAGCGAGTTCATTTGATCATATGCGATTGTGATACGCGCGGTCAACGATCTTTAATCGTCGTATCGGCGCCGCGTCACGATTTTCATTTCGAAATCGCGCTCGCGTCACGTTTCACATCCGGCGACGCACACGCGGCGCACACAACCGTGTTCCACCGACACGGCTGAAAGGCGGATAATGGCCTGGGATCAACGTTACTGGTGATCGACGTGTCCGAATAATTGACGTCCGCGATTATCGGTCCAATCGATGCCAGGCCGAAAGTGTCGAGTCGCTTCCTCGACAAAGACGCTCGTCCGAGTTCTCATTTGCCGTAATCACTACTAACGAGAATCGATATCGCGCAACAGGAACGGGAAATGCCTCGCTTTGTCTCCTTCGGCTTACTTCCGAATACTTCCGGCTTCTTCCTTCAATTGTGCCAAGTTTCGAAACTCTCGCCAGGTTTTCTCGACTCGCGTCGTTTCACAGATCGTCGGCGAATAAATAGCGTTTTTGCGAACGCACAAGAATCTTGCATGTGACGTGTAGACGCGCGTTATTTTATGAATAAATGTTTGCACGTTACTTTGCAAATGTAAGTAAATTATATTACAGTTACAAGCAGTTGTGAAGTTCGCGCGAAAGTGTGAAGGATGTTCAAATGGAACGGCGGAAGAAGTGCGAGAGAGGAGCGCGCGTGTTGAAGATGGAAGAACGAAAGCGAATTTCTCTCGCAAATAACTGGATAAAAAGAAAACAAAACGTCGAGGTGCCGTCGCGATATCGCCGACCATGAATGGGCGCGAAGCACCACCCACCGTTAAAATCGCTCGGACTATCCACCCCGACTTCCACATCTCGCTAGATTTATCGCGGAGAGCTTAAAAAAGAAACGATGGCGTGGAGGGAGAGGCCAGAATACAGAGAGACAGACGGGGATATATTCGTTCGACGATTCTTTTCGTGGCGGGAAGCGGGGATGAATGAGGGTGGAGGGAAAAAAAAAACGAGCGGAATTGCGAGAACCTGTACGAGGCGAGCAGCCCAATTTATAATATTTATCGCCGGTGACCGATAATGGAATTTCGCCGACGCGACTCTACACACGAAAAGAGAGAGAGAGAGAGAAAGAGAGGGGGGAGAGAGAATCGCGCCGATACTAAATCTTTAAACGGGACGTATGGCCGCCCCGTACGGCAATCGTAATATTCGTAAAGCGCGAGCATTCATCCCCCAAGCGTATTTTTCCGGCCGGCAATCCGCGGGATTGTATTATATCGCAAACGCGTGTAAACACGCGATACCTCGCGATCGATGATACAGTTTCTAGATACGTACGTATCGATGTAGAAATTATCGCACTTTTAAATTTTTTTCATACCGCGCATCTTTTCATCTACGCGTATCAGATTTGAAGTTTTTTTTTTATTACTTCAATACTTGAAACTCTTTGTTACAATTCTGTGACATTAATTTGCGCATATGTATGACAAATATGTGTGTATATTTACGCATGTGTAATGCAATGCAAATCTACGCCGACGCGCGAACTGTGCCGTATATTATTATTTGCGATGGCTATTCTCAGCGTCCGCGCTGTCGATAAATCGAGCTGCAAACTGCGCAGCAGGACGTTTTGACTCGCTAATTAAGCCTCTTCAATTTTGTTCCAAATATTGACCATTGTTAGTTCGATTCGAAAGTATAAAATCGGAGAGAATCTACCCATCGGTGTGCGTAGGTGCCGCACGTGCGCAATTCAGATTCCCGATTCGAATAAATTAATGCACCTTTTCGTCACTTGGCGAATAATGACGTCGCGCGAGACAACAAACACTCGTCACTCGATTATATACACGACGTGTGTCGCACAGAAATAACCAGAAATGCAAAAATCATTTTACACGCAATAAAAAAAAAAAACCTCCCAAAGCTCGGAAAAGATGTGAAAGCTCCGAATGAAAGAATTAAATAAAAAGAAAAACTGAATAAAAGAAACAAACTTGCAATTATTGTAACGCGGTCTTGAATAAAAGATGACATTGCAACGGTATTAAGTTTCGTCATCGTCGTCGTCGTCGTCGTCGTTGTTGTTGTTGTTCGTCACAGTTTTCGCAGAAACAAAAGAAGATGAAATATCGGTTACAAAATGTCACATTGTGTATTATACAAAGAGATAATTCTTACGGTTGCCGCACTGCGCTATGTACAAGGATAACAGAGTTCGTGACGTTATTACCTCCGGGGTGCTTTCGGAATTTGCTGCGCGAGAGGAATTGTTTAAGATTCTCTCACACAAACACACAGAGGAACGCACGTGGGCGGGCGAATTACGTATAGTCGAACGCGACGGCACGACACACACACACACACACACACACAAACGTTAGATAGGTAGGACGCAAGCAGCCAAGGCGAATTTCTCGATAACCCAAGTTATTAACTCATAAAGGCCAAGTTAAGGTAGGTAGGGTTAGGGGATGAAGCTTCCCCCGCTATTATCGCGAATTTACATGCCCGGGGGGTAAGAACGACGGAGACGAGGGCACGAGATGCCCGGCTGCCTTTCTCACTTCGCCCCTTCGTTCCCCTCTGGGATCTACCCTCGATCACTCCGCGCTGTCTTTCTCCCGCTCGATCTCGTTGGCAATAAAAGCTTGCGCTATAACGCATAATGGTTTAATTAAGAAGTTGTCGCACCGACGTTCTCGGGATA
>QVOA01012521.1:0-12500 GCA_014825685.1 Pseudomyrmex cubaensis | reverse complement strand
GAATATATCATTTTACAGCGCGGCCTCGGCCTACCGCCACTTGTTGCTAGACGATGATGACGATGAGTGTCATGGGTGTCTCTTCAAGCGCACACAAAATATCGATATTTTACTTTATCGGATATTACCACTTGCTGAAGAGACCTTTGACATCACAAATAAAAAAGTTTTTTTTTAGCAATAAGCTAATGTAAAAAACTAGTTTTAACTAGTTTTTTTAACGTCAAAATGTATATTTACGTGCAAAATCGTCTCTTTAACAGTTAGAGAAATATACTTTCTCTTTCTCTCTCTCTCTCTGTCTCTCTCAGTTATCGGGAGGAACAAACACTATCATTGCACGGTTTGCGGAGAGCTCGTCCCAACCGTTAAAAATCGATGATCATCAACGCAACAACCGCAGAGTGCAGAGCTCAGTTCGAGCGTTTCAAATTTATGCTCGCAAATATTTGCGCAAATATATCGATCACTGATCGCGAAAGGGACGCGCAATTAGTCAAAAAGCTATTTCGGAGACCTATGTGTGAGTTTGCATCCCGTTTCTGTTGAGAGCGACAGAAAAAGCAGCTTGAAACGCATCGCAAATGCAAACACACACACACACGGTTTCAATTTATCTATCCTTCGCTAATATCCCGACAGAAAGAGCGAAATATCAGGCCAAAAACGCGAGTGGTTTTCCGCGAAAACGGATTTCCTCACAAAGCCGGGGCGCGGTGCCGAAACTCGATCCACAAAGTCGAATATCGGCGAGGAATCGACTCTTTGTCGACGACACTGCTCCGCTGCTGGCCACCGGCGCGGTGTCGGCGACCGGAAATGGTTTTTCGTGCTCATCTCTTGGTCCGCGTCGTCGTCGGGAGTCAAGAGGGCAAATATATGCGCGCGAACAAGCTTGGGATTCATCCACGTCTTCGTACAAACGCGCGGCTCTACGTGTGCGCGCGTGTGTACGTACGCGAATTCTCAACCGGAGAGAAGCGTTCACCGCTTTGGAGGCGGCGGCGGAGGCCACCCCTGCACTTGGCGTGAAAGGCCGTTAGCATAGGAATGGTTCGCCCTCTCTCGAGTGAAGTGGAGTGGTCCATTGTCGGGTCAGCCGTTCGGTGTAAGTGCCATCGTTGCCTCCGAGTGTCGTATATACCGCGAAAGAACACCAACGCGCGCCGCCGCCGCCGTCGTCGACGACGAGAAGAGTATCGAGAGCGGGACAACAATGAAAGGGCGCCGCAGTGTGTCTCGGGCGTTCGCGGGATTCTCTCGTTGTTGCACCACGCCGTGCCCCTATTGTCCCGGAGGCACTCCTGTACGCGCGTCGAAGCCCCGACATGACGCGCCACCGCGCCCGAGAGAGTGCACGTTGACTCTTTTCACGTTAACGATGTCAAGATGGGTGTATCGACGCGGAAGAAACGCGGGTAGCTTACAGTGCGGAAAACTTGGCGGGGAATAATAGCCCCGTAGACGAGGATGATACGCGAATTAGCAGCATCTCCTGGTCTTGAATCACGCCCGCGGCATCTCTCAGAAAAGTTAGGACAATTTCGCGACATTCATCGCGCTGTGAGCAGGGTGATAAATGACTGAGCCGACAATATTATCAGAGAGATGCGTAATAATGAACTCCGGAGATAATGTAGAAGAGTATATTATTTATATATCACGGGGAAACTTCGACGCGCCGAGATGTCTATCTTGACTTTTTGCGTCAGAAAGATCGAAATCTCGGCTACACACGCCGCGCCGACTATCACTTGTAAGCCGAAACTACGTAATACAACTCATGCCAAGATAATTTTGTGCATTTGCACGTCGGTTGTTGTATCACAACAGACGATCGTTACAAAATCGAAACACTCGATACGAGAATATCCAGTTTCATTCTCGTGAGGGAGATAAAAAAAAAGATCCATTATTCGCTCGAAGGATATTATGCGCTATTATCATTATACACCGACATTATTTGGATTGTTATTGTCACGTCAGCGGAGCAGTCGGAGAAATGTGTTTAGAATTGACGCGCGCTTACGACTTAATTTCACGCGAGCCGCATTTCGACGATCACAACGGACGACGAAGAATTCTCGTCCGCGAATAATAAAGCATCCACATTTGTTCTCCTTTCTTTTTTTTTTTTTTTTTACCGGCGGGCAACATGCGGGTGGTAAAGCAATAAAATTATAGAGCAGAGCCAAGCGAAACCGCGTGCGCGCGCGCGACGTTTCTAACAACTGTCTCTCTTTCTCGTCGTCCTTCTTCGTACCTTCTCCGTCCTTCCGCTCGACTACACGCCACGCTCCCGACTCGACACACGCTACATTTTATGCGCAACATACCGACCTTCTGCTTTATTGCCGAGTAATTTCGGGAAGTAAGCCAACGCGCGGGAGCATTACGCGGCTTCCACATGCTTCTGCTATTAATTCGCATTATCGCGGGAGAATTTTCTGTAATAAATAAACGAACCGGAATTCTTTTTGCGCTCATTTGCAGAGCGTTTTCTTCGAAGGATTTGGAAAATACAGATCACATTAACCGCATTGCGCGATTAAAAAAAAAAAAAGAAAAAAAAAGGGTACACAAGACCGCCCGTAGATCACTGTGCCGAGCTCAAGAAAATCGCACGGAGCTGAGAAATGTATATGTTGCTCCTCCGTTTCTCTAACGATCAACTTCCGCGCTTCGCTTCGCGGAGAGACCTTTTTTTTTTCCCCGCGGAAGCGAAGTTCCCTTCGAGACAAGCGAGACATACCATATTGCGTACCTATGGCAACTGAGTGAAAGACAGGAGAGACGTGCTTTCACATGTGCACTTGTGTATATGTACGGGGAACGGGAAGAATAGTGGAGTAAGGAAGTACATCAAACTACAACCGCGAACTTCGGTGCGTCTTCTGCGCGAACAAGCCTTCGTCAGTTCTCGAATTTGCCTATCGATCACTTCATTTACGAGCGTCTCCCTCTTCCATCACTAAACTCTCGCTCTCTTCTCTTTCTTTGTGGTGTGTTGTCGTCTCTACTCAACTACTTTCTTTTCCTCTATGTCTACACAAGCAGATAACCCCGGGAGGAAGAACATAAATCTTCGTCGCAGAAATGGATTTATACGAAGAGAACGGAATCATGTATAATAAAATACAATACATTTTATTTAACGTCTCCCTCCCAAGTGATTCAGTTGCCGATTATACAGACTGCGAGAAAAAAAAAAAGAGAGAAACGATCAACTTTAGATTCCACGTTAAAGTCATCATTCGTCTCTGTTCTTTCGAACGCGAAAGCCGCGGGAATGGATTTGCGTCTGCCATCGTGAATACGAATGGAACGTATCTCTCGTAGAAGCTCGAATGACAGAGAAGTTGACGAGGGATATGCGCGACGTCGAAGTGACGGATGAATACGTACATCGGGAACGAAAGAATACCCCCCCTCACGGAAAGTTTTTCGACGTCGAAGGCGAACGTACTTTTTCCAAGGTAATAGCGGCCAAGAGTACAAAGAGATGTCGTACTGTGTGTCACGTAACTTCGTGTACTTCGAGGAAACAGAACACGAGAAAAGCGCGCGACCGTGTCTCAGGAGTCTTATCCTAAGCTAACACTATCAGTATGACGACAAACAATCCTTTTGCATAATATCGACTGCGATAAGTTACTTACGTGCGATGTAAAAAAAATTCAGGATAGAAAGAATACGAAAGACACGCACACACAATGTTAAAAAAAAAAAACTTTTTGATCATAATTCGGATAAAAATTTTTTACAAACTTTTTGTTTACTTATCTACGTAGATTTTTTGATGCAGGATATCATGTATAAACAGAAGAATGAGAATAGGATAATGTTTCGTGTTCTAAAACCCAAGTTTTCTCTCGGAATATATAACGAGAAGAAAAGTGCGTTTACAGAAGTTATTGGACGTACATGCTAATTATGAAACGGAGAAAAAGGTATAATAATAAGAAACAATTTAAGGTGGAAAAATGTACAGAGAAGTAAAAGTGAGAGAAAAGTTTCTCTTCGCGGTATTATATAAGCAACAGAGAAAAGAAGTTACGAGCATGAGACAGGAGGCGAGGAAAATGTAAGAATTCAGTTTGCGTCTTGCATCATTTTTCCGAGTATCATACGAAAATATAGGTATATTTATTAAACAAGACGAAACCAGAGTAAAAAAATTACAGCGAGATATTAAAAATATCATTTTTGAACAGATAAAATCAATAGTTACGTCATTCAACTGATTTTGATACGAATGCAAAAATAGAAACTTTAATCTTAAAACGCATATATGAAATCTGCCTCAAAACTTTCACATTTTCTGAGTTTCTTTTTATTAAAGTGATATATAGGAATATTGGTGTATTTCATTTTCTTCAAGTATTTTCAGATTCTTTTCTGTAATTAATTATAAAAAGGTTTTAGGTAGATTTTTTTAAATTTGCATTTGAAATAAGAGAGCCCGAGAATAACTGCCAGCAATGTTTTTTCGATTCGCACGTATCGTTATAATTTTTTTTTTTTTTTTTTAACAAACTGAGACGTTCCGGACTTTCTCTCGTAGCAAAGCAAATTATATTTCAATAATTGTCGTGTAACTTCGAGCGACGAGTAAACATATTTTCAAGTAGCTCCGCGAAGGGATTAAGGCCGAATAGATTCTTCGGAAGAGATTGTTTTAAAGTGATTCCTTACGAGAAACTTACGACGACGGCGCCCGAATAATTGGGCCGTAAGTAATTGAGTGAGTAATTGAATCACACACGAATCGCGCGAAATTGATTATAGCGGTGTGTTCTCCTCGCCGCGCGCTGTCTATGCAAATCTTCGTGACGTTTTCATTAACTCCGCCGTCCGCGTTCGCACGCGCGCAGCAACGGAACAGAAGACAAAGGAAGAAAAAAAAAAAAAGGAAGCGAGCGAACGTTCGCGCGCGCGCAAAAAAAAAAAGGAAAAGGAAAAGAAAGGTGCACGCTCGCGCAGAATAATTAAATGCGTTCTCCCGCGGAAATTCATATTTATACTTGAATCCATTATACGGAAGCGAAGACGCGCGAGAGAAGAGAGCTTCCTTTCTCCATTCCGCGAGGCTTTCGCCTCTCCCGTCGTCGCGAAATCACTATGCCGTATCTCCTTCCGTATCGTTTCTCTCTCTCTCTCTTGGCTCCTCCTCGACAAAGCGGAGCGAGGAAAATGCCGAGAGAGGATACGTCGTCGACTACTACCCGCGACTGCACTTTGAAATTAACTGTTACGCGCTTATACATACGTAATGCACGGCGGAATGTTTAAACCAACGAGACGGGATACAAAGGCGAAGCTCGGGGATGGCGAGAGGCGGCGCCCAGCTGCGAAATCGAAAATTCAAAACAGACGAAGAGCTATTTTACGAGTTAAACGCGACCGCAAATTCAATTTTCCCTCGTCCAACGGGGGATAACATCGATCTCCGCGAAATTCTTTTCGATATCGAAATTATTTAATTAACTCGGTATCGCGCAATCGAAAAGTAGGTACCTCCACACTTCAGTCATCGAAATGAATAAAAATGTTGATTGCATTATTCTAAGATTTGCATATTGATACGACAGATTAATACTGTTTTATTTTTTTCTCTCTCTCTCTCTTTCTCTCTCTCTCTCACTTGTCTCTCATTCATTTAACATTTTATCATTCATTAAATACGAGTTCGATAAATGTTAATAATTTCTACCAAATTTACATCGATGAATATTATTTATATTTCCTGGTAACGTATATTACACACTACGATGATAAATGTATCTTCATTCCATCTCTCATTAATTTCAATTTCCATCGCTAATGCGTTTTATACGTCATAACTTATTCAACCTTCTCTCTGTATCGCCAATGGGAATGCAGCGAACTATTTTTCTTACGAGTAAAAACACGCAACCTTGAAATCGTTTATGCATGTGCACGCGCGCGAAAGACACGGAGGAGAAATTAAAGTTAGAAACAATGGCGATCTGCGCACACGAGGAAGACATGTGTGGCGTTACTCTGAGAAAACAAAGCGCAAAGCGTGCGTGGCGTACAAGATGAAAGGAGTGACTTCGTAGTCTCTGTCTAAACTGTTTGTCTCTCATTTGTATCTGTCGCGCGATTTGCAAGAGAAACTGTCGAAACTTCTCGTTTATTTATTTTACACACGCGACGGACAGTCGAGTTTAAACCTTGTGTGATGCAACTAAAACAAAAAATTTAGTGTTTCCGTTTAAACGCATGTTAACTACGTCGTAAACTTGACTCTCGTTGAACATCGTAGTTAAAAAAAAAAAAAAAAAATCCAAGACGTTTTTATATTCACTTGTCTATAATTAAATTAGCTGTTTCAAAGCTAAGTAACTCTTAATCCTTTAAATCGCAGCGTCTGTGTGCATTCTCTCCGTGCGCTGTAATAAATTGAAACAGCAAGCGCGCTCTGTTGTGTCTGACGAAACAGAGAAATATCACTCATAGGCGCGCGGTGTCTTCCTCTTTGAATAATGAATAGCTACTCTAATTGTAGCCAACCGACACGGTTCGATTAATCTCTTCTCGCAACATCCCCTCGATATAACGAGATTCAAGTGGGTAGCCGCGATATCGGGCATCATTCCGAGAACAATTTCTTGAGCTAACCGGCACTTTGTAGAGCTAAATATTCTTCCCCGGCGCTATTGGCTGCGATGAAACTTCGGAAGCATTGCGAGGATGATATCTCCCGTCGCAGGGGTAAAAGCGGCGTCTCGAGGTACCTCGAGGTGATTTTCGCGAAGCGACGGCGAAGCAAATTGCCGCTTCCTACGCCGGAAGGGAAAAGGAGAGCGTAATGTCACCTCTTCTTTTCATCGCTCCTCCGTTGCCTTTCCGTCGTTTTCTCCCTCTGACGACGACGACGATGATGATGATGGTAGCGGCGCTCGTAACATCACCGACGTCGACATTACGAATCGCGATAATATTGACAAGGCGGGGCCGACCGCGATGTGCCGAATAAAGCAGTAGCAAGTGGAGAGAGAAACGCGGGCCCTTCCTTAGAAATTCGAGGCAATTATTTGCGACGACAGGCGGCGGATACGCGCAAGAGAAGAGTCTGTAATGGAGCCGCAGGCTCCTCCTGGGAAAGTATTTAAGGTGCATTCTCGGTACGATATCCAAGAAGACACTATTATCGTGAGAGATGTATAAAACAGAGTATCTCGAGTCCCGAGCTAATTTATGGCGGAGAGTTTTGGTGCGACGATCTATTTTACTTGTCTCTCTATTCTTTATAATTAATTAAATAAATAATTTAATACGAATATAGAACATACAATAGCTCTGTATATATCTGTATAAACAATTGTGCAAATGTTATGCGTCAAAGCATATCATATAACTTGATTGCCGCGAAAACGATTGTAACACCAGGCCAGTTGTCTAGAGATTAACAAAAAAAAAAAAATTTCACAATGCGTACATTTTGACTAATTTTCGATACATTCCCCGTCGCCGAGTTAACCATCATAATGTATATACTTCGCGATGCGAAACGCGTTGCGAATGCGGTAACGTCGGGGGCGCGTAAACAGAAACTGCGGATGTCATGGAGAAACCCGGAACAGGAGATGGTCCGTGGTCGAATTTCATCCGTGGCGCAACCTCCCGCCGCGGCCTGTCTCGATCAATTTACTTCTCGGCTGCATATCAATGCGGAATGGCGCATCCGTCATCAACGAAATGGTGCGTCGAAATACGTAATTAGGTAGTGGGTATTCCCGCGCGGAACTCCCGCGCCGGCTGGCGCGCATCTATTACATCCCAGACAGCGACTTACTTTATCGTCTTGCGGTTAACGAGAACGGAAATACACGGGAAGCACGGGAATACACGTGTATTGTGAACGCAACGAATGTAAATACAACTTGAAGAAACGCTGGAGGGCAACTAAGTCGGCAGTAAAGCTCTTGTAAATTATTTCTTTAATATCTGTCTGTGAGCTAATTAGCGTAATTTTTGTTTTAGTCGTTTTTATTATTATTATTATTAAATAATAATTATATTTTTATCAGTTTTTACTTCGTTCTCTCGTTCATCAAGTTCGCGCCAACATTAAACTTCGGTAAGAGGAAACCTCGTGGCAGCGATGGTTTTCGTGATCCCGGCATTAGGCGCGCTCGCATAAAAATATATTCGCGAAACGAGCACGCGGCTACGAGTCGATTTCTCCCTGTAACACCCCCGGCGGGCGCACCGCGAATTACCTAGCCCCGTCCGTTGCAAATTGCTATCCGGGCATTTTTATTCGGCCATTCTCGCAACGTTTCAACGACGCACGTTCAGCAGCCGCTCGCGGCCTAATTGGCAGAGGCCTATTTCGCGAAAACGTTAAGTTTTCGAATCGAACTTCTGTATTTACATTGGATATCGGTAAAATCTAAATAACGATAATTTTTCTCAATACAAACAGCACACGCAAACTTCCGTTTCGTTTTTAACATCGTTTAATTGTTTTGAACGAAACTGCACACGCGTTCACGATCTTCCAACGAAAAAGGCCAACGAAATACGAAAACTTTCGTAAAACGGGCTAAAATGTACGGATATTTCCTTCGTGAAGTGAACTTTCGTGTCGTAATACTTAATTCACCATTAAAAGCTTCCATACTAATTACAAAGCGCTCGAGCGGAGCAACTTAAGATCAAGTATGAAGCGTGAATTAAGTAGATATTAAACTCCGACGCGATAAATGAATAATTTCTGACCGGGCACCGAAGAGGAATATATAATTTGTTTCATCGATCGGTTGTCGCAAATTACCCTGTTACAATCAAATCAATCCCACAAGGTGATCTCAGGATGCTAAACGATTTCTTAGTTTCACGTAACGCGCTAATGAATGAACTTAAGAAACTCTCGGTATAATTCCCGTATTTTCCTTATAACGCGCGCTCTCTCTTTAAGTTAATGGCAGCTTAATCCCGAGAGCGGAGCGCTTTGAGAGAAGCTTTTACATTCTTGTGTTAAATTTCTAACAAGATTTTTAAGTGTTCGGCATCCTTTTCGCGCGTAAACATTTGCGCTAAAGTGTAAAGAAGCGTTTTCTGAACATTTTCTCAACACACACTTCGCAAAATAACTTGAAGCTGTTTAATACACCAACCAAAGAAATCGTGTCAATCCTTTACTCGAGACATTGAAGATCGAGAGACTGTTAATAATAAATTTAAACGCAATAGAGCGCAAACTCAAAACTTCCGCTATATCGCAAATATATTTTTAGCTGAAACTGTATATATACAGCCGAGGAATTATTCTCTTCGTGCGATTCGAAGATAAATATTCACAATTACAAACATCCGACGAATACAAATGACGGCCTAATACATCGTGCGCTATTTCGCAAGTAGCTTTGCGACATCGAATGATTTATTCAGAGGGTGTTGCACGACACAAGAAGTCGTTGCGAACCGGGAGGAGCTACACAAGAAATTTTAATTAATTACACGGGGAAATAAAACATCGCGATCAGAGCTTCATCCGGTAATCCCTACTTACCGATGATTAATTGCGTTTCGTTAGTCGAGCAAGAGCGAGTCGGGATCCCGAAATCGAGATCCCGCGCGTGCATGTAAAGAAGAACGTCGCGCGACGCTCCGTGTCGTTTACGAGGGACAAAGAAGAAAGAAAAGTGGATGTATAGATACGCTCCTTCCGGGTGGAGGACACTTAATTTCAATACTCAGCCACTTTCGGAGCTCGCTAAAGCGGTCGTAATGGCAATTCGCGCGGCTTTGAACGCTGCCAGCTTGGCTGCCACTCGCTTTAGTCGCGATTATTAAAATGCACTACAACTCTTGCCCCTTCTCCCTCCCTCAGTCCCGCCTCCTCCTCCTTCAAATGTCTTCTCTTTTACTCAGTTGCAACCGGTTCTTTCCCTTTGGCGAGCTTCTCATCTTTTCCTTCTTCCGTGCTTCCGCTTCTCCTTCGGCGAGCCGACCGTTCCTTCGGCTATTTACTCTTTATGTCGCGAAGAACTCCACCCTTGCCACTGGCTCTCTCTCTCTCTCTCTCTTTTCCTTCTAGGATTTCCTAGTATCCTCCTTTCGTCTTGTACACCGGAGGACACTTTCAATTTAAGTTCGCCGTTGCTGAAGAGCGCAAAAGCTTTTCACAGACGCGCTCATGCCTGTCCCGCCTCGATCAAAGACGAGCGTTTCGACATTTGATTAACCCTCCGACAGGCGTGCACATTTACAGAGTACACAGACGTTAAGCCTTGAACTCTTTTTTTTGTTTTAAATCACTAAGAGCGATTCAAAAAAATTTTTACGATTTCTTAATAAACCTTGTTTTTTCTTTTACATTTCTGACTTAATAAAATAGTTTTCAGTTTTTGTTAGTAATAATAGAAAGTTTTAATATGTAATGTTTGTTTTTTAATAAATCATAGAGGAATTCGAAAACATGTACTTTTAATTTTACTGATTGTCTCAATTGATAGAACAAAGTTCGTGTGATCTTGACAATGTAAATAATAAATGTATTCCATTGAAAGGTATTCCATTGAGGTTATTCTACCAAGATTATTCCGATAATCCGAGGTTCGGTGCGGTGATCAAAGGTGCATTCTGGTCCCTTTCTCTCTACTCTCTCTCTCTCTTTCACGAAGATTTCGCGCGTGCACGCTGATGTTATTAAATTCGCGTTAGCTTTGGCCTGTAACTTTTGAAGACAGGAAGTCCGCGCCACGGAGCCGAATTTAATCTCCCGTTTCGATAAAAGGCGAAACGGGAGATTAAATTTTTCGAGAATGCCGGACAAACGGCACCCTCAAGAACCTAGTAAATATCTTTGTAACGTGACGAAACACACATTATCCCTTAGTGGAAATCAGAAGATACAAAGTACAAATGAGTATAAAATGCTCTTCGTTCACGGAAAAGATTCTCTGGAGGAAGATAACTCCCAAATCGTCTCCCAAATTCTTGCATAAATTCGCAAGAATTCGCGTGTCTCGCGCGAGCCTACAAGTGTGTATTTATATATACGTGAGAACAAACATGAGTGCGTGTCACGTCGTTGGCTGCGCGCGTGAACGACTAGCCCGAGTCCGTTTGCATGTATGGTGCGAAGCACGACGTGCAGAGCGAAATCGTATTACTAGTGCATTGTGGCAGCTGAATAGCCCGCATTAGACCCAACGAGGTTGTAGCAGGCCGGTCCCTGGCTCTCTATATATATTTTCGTCTCTCTCTCACACTCGCTCTCATTCCGCTTTCCGTCGCTTGCGCAGCCTCCCTTCATCCGCCCTCACTCTTCTCGTCTCCTGTGCTTCGTATCCTTCGTCATACGTTCTCCGCGTCCTCTCGCGCGCTACGTCCACCACGCTCTTTCGTTACTCCGCTCTACGTTTCGCACCCTCGATCTTCGGAATTTACATCTTCCCGTTCCGAAACGTTCTACGATGTTATTTGTGTGCCTGCGAGCGAATCGAGAACGGTCGCGTTTAGGTCTTTATAGATTTCGCTGTAAATTAGCACGGCCAAGCGCCATTGAAGGGATCCGGGAAGCGATACAACGTCGTTAACCGCAGTTGAGAGCGTGATCACATACTCGGGGCATAAACTCCATCCCTTCGCTCGTTGCGGAAATTTCGAGAGTACAGCGGTATGGTATAGAGAGAACGGTTATATCGGATCCGGTGACGACCGTAATCCATTGGCGCTTTTACGTAAACTGTAATATTTACGCGCCTTTTGCGGACCCGCCTCGTCGGACCGATAACCGGTAATAGCTCCCCAAAATATCGAAAATACAATTTAAACGCCGTTAATAACGATTATCGTTAGCCAACGCCGTTCGTTAGAAAATCAATATCTCTCACACATCTCCGGGGAGTATTTATCGACCGCCGTACTTTGCAGTGTACTCGATATACGCGATCGTTACACCACGCGCGCGATGATCTCGTGTGTGTGAAACGCGGATATTTCCAGTACGAGTGTTCGATAAAAAAATATAATATTTTTCTTTACATAATTATTTATTATCGTGACGTCACACAAAGTCGTTCACTTTTTTGATAGATAATATATTTAGAAACTTGAGAAAAGCAACATGTTTATAAAGAACGATGACAAATTTCGTTCATTTTTTGGACCTCGAATTTCAAACTTTTTTTCATGGCAAATAGTACTATTAGATGAAACATTAATCCCAGTAAAATTTCAAGATGAGCATAGGCACGGAGATACAAGGGGATGAAAGTGATGATTTTTAGTCAGAGTGTATTGCATAAAGAAGAATGCGTGACTGACGTTCATGTAATATTGAGGGTATATTCTGTCGAATAGATCATCTATGATTCATTGGACATATTACAACAATGCACAATATTACATTTTGGTTAATCAAATTTTAATACTTTGCTAGAATCGGCAATTAGAAACAAAAAGAAGATCGATATATCGATATGCGATATATATCGATATGCGATATATATCGATATGCG
>QVOA01012520.1:0-18446 GCA_014825685.1 Pseudomyrmex cubaensis | reverse complement strand
TGCGGATAAATATATTTTTAAATATATTTATATTTTTAAGAGTGTAAATTCTTACACATTATTTTTGAATTGAATTTTTCTATTCTTAAAATCATATAGGATGCTTGATTTGCATCTCATATATGAGAATACCCATTTTCCCTTCCCAATTAATTTAAAAAAACATCTATATAAAGATATTTTAAAAAATGTGAGTGTGCTAATACTTTTTGGAGCCACTGTATGTTATCTTTTAAACCAATTCTCATTAATCTATCATAATTATATGAAGACTTATAATAAATAAATTTGAATAAATGTGGCCTAACTAGCCCCGCTCTATCTTAAATAACTACTTACACGTTTATAAGTTTTGACGGGTAGAGCAGTACAGCACGCAATATCGAGAAAAGATATTTAAGCATGCAATTCGATTTGATTCTGAGTAACATTCAATTACGTGGAAAGCAAGAAACTAATTATTCTTTACGTTTCTCTCTCTCTCTCTCTCTCTCTCTCTCTTTCTTTCTCTCTCTTTCTCGTCTTAAAAGCACTTCAAATGAGATCCAAAAGTTTTCTTCTTTCACTACGAAGAATTGAAGTTTTCGATTAGCCTGCTACTAGCTTTTCCTGAGACGGAAATCTCCGCTGACATCTCCGACTGCGGTCACTTGAGTTTCCTAGTCTCGGAGACTTAAGAGTGGAGAGTAGTCGGGATAAGGGGTTGGGCGAGGTTAATCCAATTACACTCCTTGTCCATTCTTCGAGCCGCCATTCCCGCGAGCGTCAGGAAGCAGCTTGCCAAATCGGTCGCCGCCGTCGGTTGACTCTAAAGAACGTACCAGTCGTGAAACGTTATAATGTGCCACGTGTTGCTGCGTTCGCGTGTAACGTTATTACTGGCGATTACACGCCTCGAGAAAAAATAGCACCGCACGCTAATGATTGCTGCGTGAATCGCGTAGTTCTGGATTTCATGCGTTTCCGCGTGTGCGTGTGCGGTGACCGAGAAAAAACTGATTCTTCATAAAGATACGCCGCCGATACACACCTGTGTTGAAAAGTTTTACATAGAGATAATCTGTATATGAAAAATATAGTAGATGTGTACTCGTCTGCGAGAGAAAAGATAAGACAAGAAAAAAAGCGATAGTTTATTCTTTTTTTTAATAAAGAAGAATAGACATTTAACGTGTGCCTTATGTCATTACAGCTTTCAATTATTATCTCGTGTTCGTGTAATCAATGTTTAGAATTAAAAGAGATGAAATGTCAGATGATATAGTTTTTTCACTTGCTACTGTGATAAATTTTAACTGATATCTCACGGTACACGCGAAATTTATCGCGAAATTTTAAACGCAATTAAGGCCGCGGTAACATTCAAGAAAAAACAATACGATAAAAAGAGAATAAAAGTAATTATTTTTATGGTTTTAGAATAACGCAGAGTTTCGTATTAAATTGCGGTCGAAATCTTTCAACGTGTCGTTTAAACAAAAATTTTCAGTGAAAAAGGTTGTCTTATTAGAACAAAAAAAAAAAACTCCACTATTTTTTGTAATGCTAATGTTATTACGACAAACAGACTGATATTCTTGTGTCACAAAGTAGACAACATATTAATTTTTTCTTTATTGCCAACAATTGTGGGTAATTTTAGAGGCGTTTTTTTATTATTAAATATAAAAAAGCAATCAAATGCTTAACGAGGAATAAAATTCGCCAAAGATACGCGAAATCGTTTATGTACGAGAATGTGTTTTATGAGCTGTATTATTCCTTTCAAAACGACGTTTGTCACCGCGTCGTGCATGCGCGTTTTATTATTCGAAGGCGCTCGTTAATTTCTTCCGCCGGACACACCCGTTAAAACAACCGAAAAAATGTCAGTTAATATTCCGGCAAACCGGTTGTTTTCATTCATCTGCTCCCGGCCGACCTTCATTCTCTGGAAAGTGTCCAACAAAAATTGAAACATTAGTTTTGTTAGCTGTGCAGTTTCAGAAAAAAGTTAATTGGACGAAAAATCGTAGCGTGCATATGTAGAAAAAAAAGTATATGGAAGAACGATTTACTCAAGCGAGCGATAAGATCGTTCAATTATGTGGAGATTGTCGTTAATTAACCTATTTCTTTATCCTCCACTTTTGCTGAGGCAAAGATATCGTATATCCATGGAGGTAATTACCTATCATGTTTAACGGATAGCCGAATCAGAAAGCACCCGATGTGACGGCACGAAGTACATGGTCCTTCTATTAGACCATATAACGCTTAAAGTTCACTTTGATGACTACAATTATAGTCCATTCCGTAACAACAAAACAGATATTAGCGTAATATGAAATAAAGCGGTAACTAAGAAAGGGACGCATGCTTGGGGAGTGCTAAAATTCAAAATTGCGGATATGTCTGGCGTTGGACCGAGCAGTGTAATCAGAAATATAATATAGCGCATTCAAAAGATTCAAAATTTTGAAGTAATTCATAAAATAAAAACAAATGTGCGCGAGACTCTCGCAAAATTTAAGCTCTCAGTAGAAATTTTCCGTGCTTCCGCCGACTGGTCAATACGTAGTCGCGTGTACGAAACTTCTGAGCGTGGATCGAGCCCGAACGATCGACACGGCATGCTTGCAATCAACGTATGTCGTGATGATTTTTATGATAGACGAGGTGACGTGACAATACTTTCGATCGTTTAAAACGTATCTCTGTCACATCACAGTTTTACATAAGTTTCAACGTAACATTTTTGTAATAAAAACTAAGTCTTATTGCAGTCACAAGGAAGATAAAAAACAGTTTATGAAACAAAATAGCAGTTTACAATAATATGAAATATAATAACATATTAATATAATAATATTTTATATAATAATAACTGATATAATATTCTCTTTTCTTAATAAATTGAGGCAAAAAATCTATTATTGTAATAAGTAAAGCAAGATTTGAATGTTACTGAATTTTGTACCGAACCACTTGGGTATTATCATCTCATTGTCTTCATCATTGTCGACGTGGTCGTTACAGGAAATCCCCGAGAGAGGTTCACTCCTGTTAACTTGATTTCCTCGCGCATACCGTACAACACACGGCTGCATCAAGTCTGATAATAGACAGTCTGATGTCCCTTAAACCGAAATGTACAGCAAATTAAATGCGGACAAATCACCTATTTAGGAAACTACTTGTAGTGTTTTAGGCACAATAATTTTGCGTACATACGAATAACAGATATTCGAACGAATAAATAACAATTGAATAGCAATTTTTATTTCTTCTTAATTTTTAACATCTCAATATTCTTAACGTAACGAAAAAATTGACATGACGTTTTCTCGAGTTTCAGACAAAGTAAGTACTCACGTAGAAAGATGAGGATCTCATTCATGACTGAGTTTTGCTATTCTTTCTGCCATAAACGATTTACTCCTTCAACGCGCGATAAAGTCCGGCAAACGCTCGGCCATCGGAGAGATTACGTTCATTCATGATTTTCGTGATGAATCAATAGGGTGTGTGCGCCAGCTCGTGAGGTTCGACGAGCGTAAGCGAGTTAACATACTGCAAAGCCAACACGCACACGCGTACAGTGATAAATCACAAGAGAGTATAAAGGTTGTTGCTCGTACGTTGGCTGTGTGGTTTACAGGGTCGATCACTATCGCTCTTTGACGCCACAGGAATTTTCAGTGTAAATCCCTTACGCTCGGACAGAGATATGTATTTCGAAGTTTAATGCGTTCATCTCCTTTGAACGTATTGAATAGCTGATACATATTAAATAACTGTAAATCCAGAAAAAGAAAGATAGTATATACTAGAAATCCCTCTCTTGCGTAAAAGTAAAAATAATGTGATTTATTATTTTAATTTAAATGTGAATTATTATTTATTATTTATGCGTTATGTGAAAATAAGTTACATAGTAAAAATATCGGAATCTCAAACGCTTCTGAACAACGTTAAAATTTTACTCTTGCTAACAAGATTATCATTGATCGCGCGAGGGTAATACACGTGTTGCACCCTTGTTGCGAGACATGAGTGGAGCCATCTACTCGTTTCTGCGTGAAACAAACAGCCTGTTATATACCTGATGTGTTTGGGATAAACGAGTGGTTTATTTCTCTTTCTCAATCTGTATTATCTACATATACCATGAGACTAGATAATGAATTTATATAAATAGAACATCCCATTTTTTGCATAATAAAATTACACAAACATATTGCGTATACAAGCAGAAAATTTTAATTTTGTAATTTAGAATATTTTTCTGGCAATTTGCATGAAAAAAACAAATTCCGCTTTTTTGAATGTTAATAGCTAAATAACATTCGAATATATCAAAGAGAAAGTTAATTATCTACGTCGACTTTAACGTCTCGTGCAAAATGACACTGAAAATCTAGTCGTCGTTCGGTGTCGTTCGCGACGAATAAGAGAACGAGACCGAAATAGCATCGTCCTTTACTTAACGGTCGCGACGACGACCCTCAACCCTTTTGAATTCTCGTTAAGCGCCCTGGCATTCGCGGAAGTTTCCAAACGAGCGAGATCATCGATCTTTCTCGAGGTTGCACGCCATTATTCCCCGTGAACTTCGACGATCGTAATTCCACAGGATAACGTCTTTGGATGCCGCGATGTAGGACGATAATAACTCATTCTGTCTCGTTTCTTCTTTCGACCTTTCTTTTGAGGCACGCCAGTTTTGCGCGCGAATATTAAGACCCGCATGATGAGATTAACGAAGTACGTGTCAAATAAGCCGGAAGAATTTGACCGCGGGATGTCAATTTCAGGCAATTCATTATAAGTGCGATAACACTCTTCGCATAGAAGGAAGAAATTAAACTTCATGATCTATACTTACGATCAGACATAGATACATTTATAGAGAGAAGTTAAAATTGTCTTGCTAAAATTTTCACAGCTGAAATGTCCTGTTTAATGATGTAGAATAGGAATTGATTATACTCATGGGTTTTCTCTTCCTTTGAGTGTAAATATTGTTTATTATTTATGAAGTCTTTCAACTTGCGCATCGTTAAATTGTTACATTGAACTCGCACGAGAAAACAAAGAATAATAATTACAACATTATAATTAATACGAATAATTTTCAAAACCACTGTTTCTCAATGTACGGATGTGCGTTACACATCTATCTCTCAAATGACTGATCCAATTATCGTGATTAAATCGATGCTTCCCGTGGCAAGAGGGTCAGATTACCAATGCTGGATGCGCGCTTTCAGTGCACTTTGTTGCGATAGCCGACAGATGGCTCGTCGCAGTAGCTCGTTGGCGATATGCACGTGCATCTGGATGCCCTCGTGAACCCCCTACCCTCTCGCTCGCCAACCCCCGTATCCCACCAGCAGCGACGTCGGTGACGTCAAGACGCATTGCGACATATCGCGCGCTGCTGCCCCGCTTCGCGTTCCCTTTCGTCTTCTTGCTAAAGGCGCGCTTTTTATCTCGCACTTGAACTCGCTCTTGCATCCTCTAGAAAGATTGAAAGAGTGTAATCGTCTACGTTCGTTATTTTTACGTTACCTTGTAACACGGATGACGCGTGTAAGAAATTTGAATGAAGAAACACAATGTAAACATAAATCTCTCAAGTTTAACAAAAATTCCTTGAAAATGTTTTTTCCTTTATTTTTAGTACTTATATTAAGTTGCAAATATTTAAATAACGGATTTTAAACGCAGCACGCTATGTTTCATTATTGCCGCTGATCAGTGAGTTTAATTATTCAGCAAATAATAAATGAATATGAGATGAAAGAGCCCCGAGCGCGATATAGGTACGCAAGAGTGATACAGAACGCTACGTTTATTTATCATCGGTACACATGGTGTTTATTATACGATTCGATGAATATAACAAAACTTGTATATGAAAATCGAGCGATCGAGATTTGACCTGGAATATACATATCTCTGACGTGATTTCCACATTTCCATATTTCGGATAAAAATAATAGAGGATCTCTCGCGCGCGCGTGAAAAAGCTTTACTTTTGCACCTCGAACTACGATCGATCGCGACGACCGCATCCGGCTAACGTCATCATTCGCACACACGTGACTAAATTCTGAGCTTCCTGCTCCTGGTGGAAGTTGCGGCGGCAATTTCATGCTTACGCGTGCGTATCCGCTCGCGGCTTTCTTTACATGGTCTGCATTGCGCCAAGTGCGTGAAGTAAACGCTCGATTTTGTTCTTTTTTTGTTTTGTTTCTTTTTTTACAGTTTTTAAATACGAAAACGTTTTTTATTGATAATCTCTCATACGATCAGTCTTATGGATGGATATTTAGTCCCTTTCATTGTACAAACAAGTGTGTTACTTAAATCCCGCTAGATGACAACCGGATGATCGATTGAAAGGTTACTTTTACCAGAAAAATTCAAAGCTGTCGTTTATAAGAATCGTAAGAGAATATATTTATAGCGAAAAGACGATGTCGTGTACAAATACTTTCTTAACTCGCTGCAATTTCTGGCGAGCAGCCTAACTGTTGTTTAGCTGTTCCCCAGACCGCAGACATTACCTTCGTCTCCAAAATATACTGTCATTCCGCCTACTGCGCGATATGAACATTGAAAACGCGCTCTAGGAAGCTACATTGACCCGCGAAATACTTATCTGCGAACGTCAGATAATTCAGCGTCGGATAATTGGGTTTCGATGCAACGATCTGTGCATATGATAAGCGTGGCTAAATGCACACGTATTTATAACATATTCATTACAACGCATATTGCCTCATTTATAAAATCGATAAATCGTTAAAAAAGGTTAAGAGTTTTATTGCGCAATTATACGATGTAGTACAATATTTTCGTTGAATATTTGATTAACAATTTTTTCAAGAAAAAACCGATATTTCAGAAATGGTCGATAACTGGGCATTTCAACCTGTGTGTCCCGTTCATTGCGACACATTATCCGAGTTTCCCGCACCTCACACCTTGCTAGATCGCCCCTTTGCTGTAAATCAAATTAATTAAACCTCATCGCGATCAACCGCACGAAGGCACCACCGGTCGATTTCTGCAATTTGGAAGATCTTGTTGGCCGTCCGGTCCACTGTCACTCGAAATTAAGGACAGAAGATATAGATAGAAATAGACGAAAGTGGTGGGGAAAACGAGAGCAGAAGATGAATGACAAATCGCGAATCTTTTTGAGTCGCTTTTACGAGTCGCGGTTGATTGGAGGGACCATCTTTATAGAATAATACGGATAAAAAATATTGTATCGTGCTCAGTATGTGTTTTTTTTATATATTGAGAAAGATCAGAGTGAGCAATTTATATCTCTATGTGTACTACGTGAATATTTTGGAAGAATATTTTATAAAAATCAGTAAAATTTCTTCGTTTTTTCAAAGATAAATGCATTTTCTATTTTTTTACTAATTATCTACCATCGATAGAGAGGCAGTTCGCATTTAGCCGAAACTCAAGCGAATTGTCGATTCGGAAGTGTACTAAAACTCGCGGTATATTTTTAACATCGAGATGCTCATCTGTGAAAGTGTCTCCACTAGTAGACCGCTTTTTCGAGAGCGTAAGATTGTGCTTAGCATCGCGTCATTTTCGATGACAAACGCTGTCAATCTACGCAAATGACAAAATACGATCTTTTACGATTTGACAAACTATGCGCAGAGAGAGGTGATCCAAAGAGACAATTCGAACGACAATAAATTCTACATGTGTTCAAGTGCGAATAAGATTGGTGGAATTCATATCATGATTAAAAGACGTGTGATATATGTACGTGTACGAAATGGAGAATTTCGAATCAATCGATGAAGTTGATTAATGACGCGACTTCAATTTTTGAGATTGCAACAATTTTGTCAATTTATACACGCGTTGTTTTTGCGTATATATGTGGTTTAAAGTGATATATTTGTGCTCGGAGAGCAGAAAAAATGAACATTTGATGTGCAAACAATTTGTGATGGTTCTTGTGCCAAGGACTGGCTTGCGTAATTCGAAGTGTTAATAATTGAAGATCCACAATGCACGCCGGTATCAGAAGCACGTTTCTCGGGATGAGGATGTTTCCGCGCCGGAAACGGAAATCGCCCGAGCGTGGGAAAAGGTAATTTGCCGCAAATGCTAATTATTTATTCGGGTCATGTGCGCGACACAAGTTGTGTTTCTGCGCTGAAACACAATACGAGGGGTAAAAGTATGAGAGATTCAACTGTGATAGCCTGTAATCAATATTGCTCGCTGATTTTTTCTACTTTCAAGACATTATCTGATGCATAAGCAAGAGAACAAGGCTTTCGCATTGACGACAAAAATCTTGGAGGATTTGTTCTTTCATTCTTTACGTGAGGTAATTTATAAAACGTAAAATTTTCTGCAGAAATATGCGATCATTGTCGATGACATGTTGTTAAAAGATCAGCTGGCAAGTATGGCGCAGCAAGATCGAAAATAGAACATATTCTTGAACCAATAAATATATTGTAAAAAAAGAAAAATTATTTTATATTATTTTATAAATATTATGTAAGACATTTTTTTTGAAGATTAAATTTAATTTGCCACTCACCAGTTGACCTTTTCTCACTCTAATATGTGCTAAACATTCGACATAAATAGCTTAATTCGCCGAAGTTAGGCTACGCTAAAATCGAACATCCGATAAACTCGTTTCTGGCAAGCTCGTGCCATCTGACGCAAGCTCGTGGAAGTCGATAAAGCAAGCACTCGAAAACTTTATTCGAGAAGTAAATTCGGATAGTCGGAATATTTATTGATATTTTCCTTCGAATGATTATTCACTTCTTGGATTATATTAATATTATAAAGTGTTTATTTATTTAGTTTAAAACTTTTTTTAAATATTTTTAGAAGCAGCAAGATATAAGCAATAATAGTAGAATCAATATTTTATAAATTGCGCAATACCAGATGGATGCACGTGTCGATTTTTCTTAAATTAATATAGTTTAACGTAGTTTTTCTGCGTCTGTATATCCGCTTTCTGTGTCGCGTTCAAAAGAGTACTTCTTTAAACTTCACATCGATATATTTCGTGCGGCAATTTGAAAATATCGAACATGACCTACTTTCCGGGAGAATTTATTTGCATACTTTGCCAGTAGTTTCTATCGTGTTCAAGAGAAAGTAATCGACGTTTCGAACAGTGCGCGTAAGTAAATCGCGTCAAATCAGTGAAGTTTTATACATAGACGAAGATCTACTCGCACTCGTTAGGCGTTACATTGAAATAAACGAGCGAAATTTTATTTAGATAGTAATAATAATTATCGCGAGAATTCATTCACGTTATTTTGAAATATAGCACTTTCGACAAGTCGATTTGTCAATTTGCAAAGTTATTGACGAGGAAAAAAAAGCGCGAAAGAATTTGCATTTAAAACAGAATAAGAAGAGAACGGAAAAAGAAGAGAAAAAAATATTTGCTGTGACCCTATGGGCGCGAATGCACAAATATTCATCTCCTTTCATAATTTCTTTCACGAACGTCCCGTATGAATTTGATATCGGTGTATCGATATATCTCCTCCGCATCACCTGCGTCACCACCGACGCATAACATGTCGTGCATATACGCGACGGCCGCACTGGAATACTAGGGCAGGACGTATTTGGGGTCGCCGACTCGAGAGACCGAAGCGTGCGTCGCGGCGTACCACAAGGTACGTCGTTCCATAAACGGTCAATCCTGCGGAGGGTTCCGATGCTTTCCTTTTACATACTACACGGTGATATTTTACATAATGCGCTGATCATACAGGTTGAGCCAGCGCGAGCGGGTCAGGCTGAAACTTACTCTCGGCGGTATCTATTGTCGCAGACCATGACCTCCTTTTTAGGCTGTAGACGAGACGTACGAAGATACGCGGATCTAAAACCTTCGGATGAAGATTAAAGTAATGTTTGATATGTACTAGAGTCATTAAATTGTATATTTGTGTGTGTAAAATTGTGTATAAGATATAAGAGAGGGAATATTTGGAGATCCTGAAAAGCTTAGAAATGTGAAACAAGATATCTATTATAAGATTATAAATTTTGTTACGGTATTTAATTTAATATAATAAACGAAAATTATATCTCTTTAGTTCTCTCGCTATCTTTCTTTCTCAAAGTTTTCAAGGATCGCAGAGACTTCGGAACGCGCGTTTCGCTCTCCATAAACAACTGACTCCGTAACTACGCGGCGCATCGAACTGCCATATAAATCGAAGACGAATACATTATATCATTGGCGGTACCGGCGCGTTCCAATTCCTAAAGCCCGAGCCTGTGACTTGTGTCGTTGACGAGAGCGTTTCCATGATACAATACGACACTGGCACGACACAAATACACACGCGATACCGCGGTAGCAAGAAAGAAGGGAAGCCGACCGGCTGACCAACCACAGATACGCCTTCGGGTGGTTGCTTGCCATAAGTCGTGCAGGTCATGCACAACGGGTCAGGAGAGAGAAAGTCAGTCATACCGACGCCGTGCTACCATTCGCATCAGTGATTGACCAGAGTCTGCAGAAATTGCTTTTTAAAAAAAAAAAAAAGAATACCAAGCACACTCGATCGCTCGTCACGCAGATAGATACGTGCGCGCGAAACTGACCTAGACGAAGGGGCCGGAAGCTCGCGAGAAAGCTTCGTGCATAGTGCATACGTATTGTCTTCAGACAGATTTCTCCGTCACGTGACGACGGGTGGGTAGAACAAATGATTGGTATGAGAGTGGAAGCTGCGTGAGAGGTAAATCTTTAGTATGAGTGTTTGGTAGCTTGTATCGTGTCTTCAGACGGCACAAATGAACGTACGAAACATGTGACAATAAGAAAGATGAAAAATAGAAAGAAAAAATAATATAAAAGTAGAAAAATTTGTTTAAGAAAATTTATTTTATAAAAGATCTTTTTTCATGTGTGTATGGTATGTTTATATATCAGCAATTTGGATATTACGTTGATTTTAGAATACCTGCACACAGTAGTGCAAGAATAAAGAACGCGAGCGCGCGAAAATTAGAATAGCAAAATTTACTTTCGCCATCGAGGAAATTTATTTCTCACTTCAACGAGCAGCTAATAACACTTTAAAGCTTCTAACATATAAGAGACTCTCCTGATCGATTATTTGCTTCTACTTGAGTTTTTGGTCGATGTAGTCAGAGTACATCAAAGAGTCTTTGTAGAACTTGTTCTCGTCACTTTGAGTAGGCACTCTGCATGAGAGTAATACTTCTCTCCCTATTTGCTTATAACCTTCCTGAACGCGGTTTTTAATTTGATCAAACCGTAAGCAGGCTGCGAAAGATTCAACGACGCGAACCGCGAACAAAAGTTTAGCGAAATAAAAAACGACCTAGTTGCGTGATGGTTAATAAAAATATAATGTTTGTTATCTCCTTAAAGTGTACCACGACTATACAACAATCGAGAAGATTGATTCGCGAGTCCCACTTGCTTTTATACTTGCAAAGTGTAGTTAGGATAACTTTGTACTACTGAGAGTTATTTGTAGGTCTACTTCTCTTTATTCTACTTTTTAAGAATAATTATAATTGAAATCTTTAGTCTTTTTTTAATTCAGAGTTCACTCATATGTCGCGGTCGCGTATATAGCATTCCGCGTACGCATTTTTTTTTATAAATGTTTTCGAAATTTAAATGTTCTCGAAATTTTCACAAAACTCAAGATTGTCCCACTGCGTACTGACGCACGCGTTGTCTCAGAAACGATCTTTTTCTCGGATTTAAAAAAATGTGTACTTGTGTATAACGTGCTATAGTTTTCTTCCCAAATTACATTTTGCTTTATTTTTGAACACATTTCGTGCAGACCGACGCATGACTGCAAAGAATCGTCGCGTTCGCTTTTGAATCGGGGTTAGCGTGCCAGGTGAGTCTCATTTTCTGCTATTGACCAGGTAGTTGTGGCGCCTTACGGCACCGCCATCTTGCAGTTATTGGCGGAAGTGCTCTAGTGATTTCCTTTCGATAGATCAATAGAAATTTAGACGAGAAAACCAGTCGCTTGTTTTGTCCTGAGATCCGCAACTTTCTCTTCATCGCATTGTCGAATAAATAAGATGTTTATCTTTATTACGTGTTTGCGAATGTAAATGGACAATCATAAAAGAAAAATTCAAGATTTGACCGAGAAAATACAGTCGCACAAAATCCTTTTCATCACATCGATTTTCCA
This sequence comes from Pseudomyrmex cubaensis, assembly GCA_014825685.1. Classification (NCBI taxonomy): domain Eukaryota; kingdom Metazoa; phylum Arthropoda; class Insecta; order Hymenoptera; family Formicidae; genus Pseudomyrmex; species Pseudomyrmex cubaensis. Next base: position 6,222 of record QVOA01012520.1, on the reverse strand, counting down.
CGTGATCACATGCAATTAGGAGTGAACTTGGATGGAATAAATTGGCCGATTGCCAACTCGATTAGCAGGTTAAGTCCAACCACATGTTTGATTCGCGTCTTTACCAAGCTTGCCAACTAGCCAACTCTCCCATTCTGCCAGGAGTTTATTTCTTTTCACTTTCAGTTCTTTCGGCAACTGAGCATAACGTCTCTCGTCTCTCTGTTGATATCTGTTATTCTCGCGTGTAATAGCCATACTCAATCAGCGATATGCTACCATTCACCACTTGCATTACATTATTGTGAGAGTACGAATAGTGACTGACTGTTACTACTCATCGCACGACATCAATATATTGTGTAATATAATTATTTACTATTTCGCTTTTCTTTTTATTAAAACTTTGGATTTTTGTAATATATATAAGACATATATAATATAGAAAGTTTTTTAAGAGTGTATTAAGTAACAATTAAAACAAAATGCTATTAATTTTAAAATGCATTGCGCATAAAAAAAATAAAATATTACTTGTATTACTATTCCAAAATAAATGTTTTATTAACTGCAATATAAGTTACTATAATCCGAGTAAAAAAAGAGAAAAAGAGCAAAAAAATGAGAAAAAATTGATTTATAAAATTGTTTACTATGACTTGTTGGGGAAATGCGTGCGTGGCTGAGAAAAGTGACATATTATCAGATCGGCGTGTCGGTCTGTTCGCACATCTACCACCGACTAATCGAGGTTATCCCACTGCCCCTGTTCCAGTCTGGACGCGCGTTTCACCCCCCTCGCAACCCTTCTTGATCGCCTATACTTGTCTGGCGCCTCGTGTAACGCGGTGCTGCCACCAATCGCTTTCTTCGAAAATCAGGAACATGGCGCGCGGGCGCAAAGGGGATGGGATCGTAGTGGCACGTTAGAACCGAAGACAGCGTGTTCATACGGTATGACTCAACTTCCGTGTCACTTGGATTTTCCTAGCCTTTTCCGCTAATCGTATTTCTACATATCCAATTACGTTATATACCGTCAATTGACATATTCGACGACAGACTTATTTATCAATGACTAACACAATGACCAAGACTAAGTGTGTTTCCACCGCAGCCGACAATGTTGTGGTTGTGTGACTCTGGTGTTCAATAAGATTTCTTCACTGTTTGATCGAATTGAATGATTCATTGTTTTGATTCGTCTTACGTGCTGGTCAGTTTTTGTTTCTTGGTTTACTTGATACGCCAAGAAGCCGTCGCCGCCCTTTCCCAATTTCCGCACCTTGTTGCAATAACGTACCACATACACGCGTACCACGGTGCTGCCATCGCTCGGTGGCGATAGGGGCGTATCACAGCCGAAGGATGCAGAGGGATGCGAGGGGTTGCGTCGCGTCTCGTTGAGTGAGTCGGCGTGATCGCGGGACGGAAGTAGGATCGCATCTCAGCATCGGGCGCCGTCATCGTGCACGTTGTTATCGCGCATCTTTTCTTTCATTACATAAAATTTAACCGTCGTCGTTTCACTTCGGTTACTCTGGTGCTTCTCTTTTGTCTAGTCCTCGTATGTCGGACACATCGTTCTCTCAATCTACTTTCCGGAAGTCGAATGACTGGTGCGTGCGAGTCAGGGTGAGAAAGGAATAGATGATTAGTTGTAGTGGCGCGTGTATGAGGCCGGACAAGCCGGCGTGCCGGGTTCTTACCCGGCTACGCGGCAACACATCCCCGGTACCTTCGTCGTGGTCATATTCGCCGCGTCCGCAGAGCGTGTCGCAGATCGGTGAACATAAAGTTGAGAAGAAAAAGAAAAGCCGTGAATCGGCACCAACTGAAAGCGAGCGGAAGGTGCGCGGGATCGTTGGCAGGGGCAGCTACGGAGATCGGAGAGGTGGAGTCATCGCGGGCGGCGATCATCGCGGGTTTGAATGGGTGGGCCGGGCGCCGGTAGGGTTAACAGGCACGAGCTGAACGCGGTGCCCCAGAGCCACGTCGGTCACGGGGAACGTGTCCTTGGCGAGCCGCCAGCACCAGGCTGCCGCTGTCACCCTCCGGAGCGATCATCTGGCAGTATCGTCTGCCCCTCCGCCCAGCAGCTGCCACCCTCACCGCCGCCGCTCACCTCCTTACATATCGGAAACAACAACGGCACCGTCTGCGCCGTCATCGGCTGCAACAACGTCAACACCACTACTAATCCGACTGACGGCAAAGCTAAGAAGGCGGCCGCCATGTCTTCGCCGCCGAAACACCGCAGGGGCTTCGACCCCAACGACCCGGCGGAATATCACCGCTATCGTCGCGTTAAGACGAAGCAGCGGTGAGTGCATTCACCTTGTGATATATCGATTGTTTCTCTCTTGATCCATTGGAAGGCTGACATTGAAAATCGGCTGATATATTGCGCCTAATCCGTTTCCTTCCCATAATTCTTTGTTCATTATGTTTCTTGATCTCCCGATCACTTTGGTTGCAAGTGGAATTCATTAGCTCTTCTTCGACATTTATATTAATAAGTTAAGTTTAAAAGATTTTTTTCCAGAATTAACACAAAGGTTTACTATCTTTTCTTTTTTTTTTTATTCCTATCTTTCAAAATCATTTTCTTAAGGTTAGTTTTATTTTTGTTCAACTATTTCTATTTTTGTGAATCACACTATTAAAGTTTTTTTTAACATAGAGATGTAATAACTTAAATCATTATTTTTTTAATACTAAATTATACACACACACACAAGCGCGCGCGTAACTTTACATTCCACTTGCAACTGATTCCATCAAGGATGTCGACTTGATTTGGGCTGTCAATGTAGAATAGGCAAGTCGATGTTCTTTCTCCTTTTTCGCGCGATCCATCGTGTACTCGTATACCTTGTATATATTTACTGGAAATATATTGTGATATGTCACACAAGTATATAGTAAAGTGTATATAGTAAAGTGTATATAGTAAAGTGAGTTTTCCATGACTCACGTGTTTTCTCTAATTCAATATCTCATGTCAATCAATATACTTCGTATACTTTTTCGCGTGTACATACATCTTTCTTTTTCGTTCCATTTTCGACTATTGGATGAAAATTGAGTCAACGAATGTAGGCGTTATTTTAGCAGAATATTTCGAGAACACGATAGATCGCAGTGAAGCATGATTAAATATGAAGTCCGAAAAGTTACCTTTCCTCATTCTTCTTCCTCTTCGACCTTTCTCCATTTCTCGGCGTTTTCATTATCCTTGTCACGCAGCTTCCACTGATGCCGAATGCACAATGTTCACAGAGGCTTTGTATGTTCCACATCGTGTGACCTTCGGCGCCGGACACAGACCTCCCCGAGATTCCCCGACACATCCATCAGCACAAGGCATTATAAAACACACACAAGCTTGCGATGTTCGATGTTGGATCGCTTACTGGTTATATCCCCGCCGCCGCTGCAATGCGACGAAAGTACGAATTACATGTGATAATAAAAAAAGGATATATTATCGTTTGAAAAAATAAATCCAATCTTCCTCCTTAAGCACCTTATAGTATTAGCATGATAACGTCGAGTTAAGGAAAAGAATGTGATATTGGAGAAGTTTAGTACATATATAATATATATATTATATATACATATATAATATATCGTAGAAATATATAAAGTAAGAAAATAAAAGCAAAATGTGTACATGTAGTGTGTAGAAAAACGACACACATGTAAAAAAATCTCAGGATATATATTTATTACATTAAATGTGTGTGTTGGCTTCTAGAGAATTATATAACGCTCTATATAAGGTACTTTTTTGTGTATAATTCATACCCTTTACCCATAGATGTTACATGGTAAAACGATTTATTTAATATGTTAAAATATTGCGAGGTAAAATTAAGTGACAAAAATTTTAAAATCGATCTCTATGTCTTGATCGGAGCTTGGAATGCGCTGTTATGGAATGGAATGGGTGAGGCTTGCACCTTGAACAAAAAAAAAAAGCTTTCACGCACTGCCAAGTTATATCGATGTCTTGGTGCGATGCTGCATTTTCGCAGCAAACGACCCGTGGAATGCTTTGCTCGGTGTGTGACTCCGAAAAAGACTGGCTTCTGCTTGGAAGATATATACGGAGAGCATCGGAAAGTAAAATAAACGCCTTCACCAACTTGCCCTTTCCCCTAATTTTTTATTGCTCGTCTTGCGGAAACCTGCCTTCTTTTATTGAATTTTGGACTCGCTCGCCAGTGTATTTTTCGAAAAAAGAAATGTCGATATATGGTATATGTCAATTTATTAATTGAAGACTTTCGAGTCTGTAAAGGAGCGATATTTCTCACGAGACGTCCATATATATCGTATTTTTTATATTTCTATCATGCGGATCAATGTTGTAGAAATAATGTGTTTCCTTTACAGACTTGCTTCTTCGATGATTTCTATCAACTTCAAAGAACATCAATATATCGCGTTATTCAGTCTGAACATATGTTTACACTGAAAAATGCGTATATGCATGGTCCTAATTGAAAATTTGCACGTGTGATATGAAAGGATAATATCGACGCAAATATTGTTACTTGTGCGAGATAGAGTGTATACAAATTCTTTTATGAAATTAGATGTTAAATAGCGCTATTATAAAATAATTTAAGAATATAAGAAAAAAAAACAACCGACACGAGAATGCAAAGAGTAACAATTTTATTACGTAATCCGTTGTGTTGATATATTTAAAAAAAGTTTTGTCCATCACTGAATATAGAAATATACAGTTTTCGCAAACACACAGACTATGTTTGTGGAGAGAATACGATACTGTGCACAATTCATGTTTTCATTCATTAAATGCAAGAAAAATTCCTGCGTAAAAAGAAGCGCTTTCTTTCTACACCAATTGCATGATCAAGAATTTCCAAGAGGCTTGAATAATTAAAACTTTAGATCGATCGATAAATATGAATGAAATGTATTCACGCTGTTATCTTATTTATAATCAGTTAATTCAAGAAAAGTTTTTTCTCGAAAATTTATCAAATTGTTAAGATGTTTTAGGTTTTAATATATACTGTGTTTTATTATATTTTCGAATAAAACATTTTTTCAATAAAGTGAATTACATATGTTTATCTTATCTCGTATAATTATATTTCGCTTGGTAAGAAACCAAAAAGAAAGCAAAAAGAGACTTAACAATAAATGGAAAACAATATACACTGTATATCTTACAACTTTAACAAAACTCGAATAAAAGTGTATAAACTAAAATAACGTAAAACCAACAGAACCTATGGTCTAGGATGAAGGTGGACTTTACAATATAGTCCATCTTCATCCTGGACCATATGTTCTTTGGTTTTACGTTATTTTAATTTGTCTTATCGAGCCGTTATTATTATTTTTAATAAAAGTATAAATTTTTTAATTATACTTTGAAAGAGATATTTATTTATATTTTTACGTAATTATATGCTAAGTAATCACATTTTGACTTTTTCGTATCTTTTAAATAGACTGCAGATTACATGATTCGATTGAAGACTATATCTTCTTTTTATATCGGATATTTTATCCTATCCTACTTTATGTATCGTCGTTCGTTCAAGTTCTTCCTTGCCGCGGTTCATTCGTGATTTACGCGATTGCTTCGTCAAGAGCAAATTTTATCTTTCTCTCGTTCTTTTTAATTGCATTTCACGATCGATTCCACTTGGTTTTTTTCTCTTTCTTTTTACGGTGTCCTGCTTTTTTCGTGGCGGTCTGATCCTCGCTTTGCCTGTGACGTCGGGACGTAAATTAAATCTTGCGCGCGAGTCTTGACAGAATTTGTAGCGAAAAAAACGCGATCATACATTTCACGATGTTTTTTTGTCTTTATTTTAAATATCAGTTTACTCATTTCTGTATTTAATATTACAGTTTGACGTGTCAATGTATGTCGTTATTGGTTATGATACGTATATACTTTACATGTTTTTGTGCCCCTGAATATTTGGAAGCTCTGTAAACGCCGTGCACACTCGCGCGTCTCGCTTTACAAACTTTCAATCGATATGATAAAAACTGTACAGGTCCGACAACGATATTTGGAGTTTGGAACTTTTTAAATAGTTCTTTTCGTTCAAAGAGAATATTTATGAATTAAAAAATATAAAGAAAAATTTACAAACACAATATATATATATGTTAGCGTCAAAGCCCGTAGTACGAGGAATCTTAGGATTGACTGGCCAATGCGCGGAACAACGGTCAAAGGCCGAA
>QVOA01012519.1:0-36193 GCA_014825685.1 Pseudomyrmex cubaensis | reverse complement strand
TATATATATATATATATATATATATATATATGTACCTCCTCGCCGAGGTTAAGTGACGTGGCACTGGCTTTATGGAAATGAACGTGGAAGTTCTGCATTTACGACGTCGACGCAAAGTTTTCCCTGGAATTCGGTCCTACCGCGACGTCGAGAGGGTAGGACATTCAAGTTTTAGCGGGAATGGAAAGGCGAGTTTCGCGCAATATTTCGAAAAGCAAAATGTCATTCGCTATGATTAAAAGTTTATAGCAGTTTCGAATTTAACGCGAGTTAACGCGCAATTGCTTATTTATGCTCTTCGCGCATCTGCACCATAGATCTCTCTTTTCAATTAAAACATCTCTCTCTCTTTCTCTCTCTTTTCTTCTTGCTCTGCAATATGATATTGATTACAAATACAGTAATCACGCACGACTATTACAACCGCCATGAAATCTCAACCGTTTCTGCGTCATGTGTCGTAAAGTACGACGGATATAAATGTCAAATCCACACGACGCGAAATCCCTTGTTCCGGAGAAACAAGCGACGAAGTTTCGCATTTATCGCGACACCGACGGAAAGTATTCGCTAGGAATGCAGTCTTGTCGAAACTAAGGACACACACAGAATGTCCAAGTTTCGGGTAAGAAAGGTCGAAGGGGGCTGTCGGCTCGACCGGAAATGCGTTTCCAAGATGAACCTGCCTTCTTCCTCCTCACCTCTCCTGCAATAAACTTGGATGTCAAAAAAGCGCTGGCTGAAGCGTGTCCGGAATTTTTCGCTTCTTTGCCGGATAAGAAGTATTGAAATGCGACGTACAAACTTTGACGCGACTTTTCTAGATCTTTCGAAGTTAGATGTATCTTTATCTTACGCGATCGATCGCGTCCGCCTCTTTCTTTTCCGTTCGGCGCATCCGGCCGACTGTATATATATCCGTGTGCATTACTTCAAATCTTTTGGATTTTCGTTTAATATTCTTTTGTACTCGTACATAACTCTTGTTTGCTGAAAGACACAAAATAGAATGAAATTTTATACACAATAATTCTACCGAAGAATATTCCTTTTTACAAAAGAGATAATGTAGGACAATATAAAAAGGAAAACTTTGTTTTTTCTTGCGAGTTACTTTATGCCGAAAGTTGAGTAAACTTCACATATACCCTCGAGACTCTCGCGGAATGGTTTTATTGCGTCCGTAAATGTAACGCTATCTGCACTTTTGCGTAAAAATACTCCGAAGTGTACGTAATATGTACGCTCGCGATGTTTGATGCGAAATTTTCCGAAACTTTCGTGAACATGTTGCACGTGACAGCTTCCTATATATCAGTAATTTCATATATTTATGTTACATCTCAATAAACTCCTTACATAAAGCTTTCGTATGTATAGTAAGGCTAAGTGCTGAAACGGACATGTTGTCGATAACGATTTCCTCTCCTTTATGTACAAGGATTAAATTCCCTCTATTAATTAAAGACTACAGGCTGCTTACGTTTCGAGTGAATTGATTTACGTAGACGTTTAAATCAAAACGGCAGCGCGGAGCGGCAATATGCGCGCTTCCGTGATTCTATTACGCGACTTAAAATGTATTACGTGTGTACCTCTTGGAGTCGTTTGTTTTCACCTACCCTACGCGCGCGCGAGTTATAATCTTCTTACACTTGGCGAACGTGCGCGCGCACATGTATGTATATCATCGTGCGGTGACTACGTAAATTCCGAACGTTGGATTATCGCTTCGGTACAATTTCCACGCTATTCGCGTTCTCCTCGCGACGTCTCGTAATTCACAAACCGTCTCTCTCTCTCTCTCTCTCTCTCTCTCTCTCTCTCTCTCTCTCTCTCTCTCTCTCTCTCTCTTCTTCCTCCCCTCTTTCTCTCTCTCGGAATATCTGGAGCAGAAAGTGCTTTTCGAGGGCGGAGATGCGAGGGGACACGAGAGAAAGAAAGGTGGTAGAGACAAAAAGAAACAGCAACGAAGACAGAATCGAAAAAGAGTGAAGCCATTGAAAGAGAAGAAAAAAAGAAAACGTAAGAAGTGGCTTTAAGGCAGGGAAGAACGAAAGGAGAGTTTTTCCCATAAAATATCGTGACACTTTTTCCTCACCTTCGCCCTTAGAGAACCTTCATGCCAATACGACTTCTTTTCTTCGACACTGGCTCAGAAATGCGCAAAATTAAAATCGGCATTGCCAGTGCGAATGCTACGAGACTCAATCAATACGTATTATCGAGTTGCACGTAACGACATTGTTTTATGCGCCAGTTTCTTGTTTCTCATTGCTTTGTTCCACAGAAGCAAGAAAAGATGTTAGCATTAAACGATGACACAGTCATTGTTATATATGTCTGAAAGAGAGAGAGAGAGAGAGAGAGGGAAAGATTCAATTTAATATTATTTTTTTCCGTTATATTCGATAGTTTTGTGTTTTTTTTATGTTTAATACCGAGGAATATATATAAAATTCTGCAATAAAAGAAGACTTCAATTTTAGTAGTAATTTTCTACTTCAAGTTTCGTTTCGAATTTTGTGAAACTGTGAATCAAGAAACGGTAAATATAATCCGTTGTTATGTCTGTGTCATTAAGACGGATTACAAAGATATTGCCTCACAACAATTGATATCGAATTAAATTACGATAGCATTAGTTCAGCTGATATACCCGTATCGTGGGACTCTTGTCATCATAAACATAATACGATATGATCGATCAGCCGAAATCCAGAATATTCCTCGATAATAATAATCCCCACATTTAATGGAACAAATCCTGCTGGGAAAATTTACGGCTGGCTCATATTCGCCTCGCTTTGGTTATTCTTAATCGTTTTTCGATATACGATCTCTATAGCTTCTCTCTAAAACTTCCTCTCGACCCCTACCTACGCCGCCGTATATTTCTCGTTCGCGCCAACTATGTCAGACGATAATCTTGTATCTTCATATTACAGATATGTGTAATACGAACACGTATGTAATACGAGAATACATGAAATATGCACAGATATAGATATTATATATGTCGAACAGCATTGCAAATATATAATATACTATAAAAATAAATAGTATTAATACACATGTAGTTTCTGTTGTATTTGTAAATAAAAATTACAATTAACTAATCGCACATAAGTTTTTATTAATTACAAATTAATAAACGTCTTACATCGAACGAAACTATGAGCAGTATATAAATATTGGATCGCATTTTAAAATAATTTCTTGTTATCGATGTCCAAGTTTTTAGCTAATGAAACAGGACATAGCCACTAATCAGATAGCAATATATATACATGTATAAAGAGAGAGAGTGTGTGTGTGTGTTGCGAAGCTGTAATATGAATAGAGAGAGGAAGAACGGGTCGCGGGGCCAAGAAGGGAAGAAGAATACGAAGAGTGTGAGAGCGGTCCTTCCAATAGGATTAACCCTCGTTCCGTTAATCCTTTTATTGGGGCAGCAAATCCTGCGACAGGTCACGAAGGAAAGTGTATGGTGGACCTGGGATTCGCGAGCGGATATCCTGGCGATGAGGACCGGGACACGATCCCAAGTATATCGAAATCGCTATTAGAGTCGACGGTTTAACGACGGCGATAACGGTCTTATAAGGGTTCCTACGTATGTCCCGCCGATATCGAGAGAATTTCGGCCATTTGATTTCAAACTCGCCGACTCCGTACCAGCTGATAATTTTCGAAAGCCCGAATTGCGCTAAATTTTCCTTCGAATTCTCGCGCGCGATATTGCCCGGTGCGCGAATACGAGATTTTGAACTGTACGATCGATATTGCACTATCATGTTATTTCATGTGTGCAATCACATATTTTACAGTAAACCTAATACTTGTTACTTCGCATTCCGTGATACATAAAGAATAGAATAAAAGAACCGTTTCTCATGTTAAAAAGAATCAGCTGTCAATTGTGTGTGGAGAAAAAAATAAGTGGAGACTATTCAACGCTAAAGGAACAGATGAAGAAGAGCATTAGCTCCTTTCAGAAATGGAAACGGAAAGGCGATGAGATCCGAACGTGATAAATGGGAATATGTTCGACGCGCATAGACAGATCTATTCGCGTTCGCGCACGGCTCTGTAGAGCATATACTGTAATACGTATATGCAGATAAATACGAAAAATGGAGATCTCGCGCGAGACGAGGAGAGTATGAAGAAAAATCAGTATCAAAAGAAGAGTATGGAATTGCATTTACATGCTGATTCTCCTTGTTTCTCCTTTGCGGCCGAGATGATGCGCGTTGTATCAAATGACGCGGCGTGTTCCACGTCCCGCTTTAATGTTCATCGGTATGTCTGGGATATTAGAGTCGTACACGTTTTCCGCGTTACAAAGCAAATATGCAAAACCGAACGCGCGCTAAATGGAATATTAGTTTTTCTGTTTGTGAAAAACAAAAAGCTTACAATATGTGGAAAAATGATATTGTATACATCGCGAGGCACACAAAAAGTCAAAGCTAAAAAGTTGGAACTATTTCTGAATTAAATCTCATATAAAAATAAGAGAATGCGGCCAACATTTTTAGGTTTCATTTTCCACTGATGTTCGTTTTATTAACTCGCTGTTGAATGAATTTCACCGTATCACTAAGTGATTGCACCGCTTCGACGAAATAGTATCGATCATGTATATATATGTATATATATACACACACATCAATGTTACTGGATGAAATATACTATTGACTTTATTTCAAACGTGTTGTACGCGAATAAATAGCACCTTTGTAGAGATAGGGTAATATCTGGGCTATCTATTTACGTTCAAACCACGCTACCTAAGTCGGGCTTCTGCTCTTCACAGTTAAACGGCTCACTGGATTTGCCTGCGTTTGATGTTCAGTTATGTACCAGGACCGTACATATATTCCCTCTATTCGAAGTTTGCAAATTCAATCTTGTTTATGTCGTCACGAACAGTTCCTTCGTATACGTACGATCGGAAACAATGCGAGGGTGAAAATTATTCCGCAAGATGGGGAAGAAATATATAAATTAGATTTATACTCGATTACTGTCATTTTCGGTTAATTCATCTCGGGATAAACTAATTAAACTTTCATCAAAGAGTCTGCGGCACTAAGAGAGTACAGAGTATGGTTTGCATTCGCGGTCATGACTCAAGTAAGATTGATTTCTGGTTGCGCTCACAATCAAACTAGTCACCCAGCTTGATGCCCCCTCGATGTATATCCTCACAGATGAGGATAAATATAGCTACATAGCACTCTCGACTAATTAAATCTTCTTCGGACTGATGTATTATAACAGAGGCGTTTAGAAACGGGATAAAAAAAAAATATATATATATATCGATAATATAAAAATATAACATACAGAGTAAAACCGCAGAATATAAACTATTTTTAAGTTTGTGATAAAGCTATAAAATATTCAAATTCAACATATTTCAACAAAAACTACTATAAGGTTTTGCAAAGAAATATTAGCTGTAAACATTTCTTTGAAAGAAAGACATTGTTAATATTTCTTCAGAAGGAAGAAGTTTTATTAAGATAAATTTGACTAACGTTGTCTATATAAGTCGCCAATCTGCATTCATGTCCACGTTCGATCCCGTTGTGAAGAGACAACTGCGCTTCGCAGTCAAACATCGCGTTGAAAACGTCTTTGTGTTCGCCCGTCTGTTTACTGTCATCGTGACGAGAGCTCTCGCTATCCAAGATTTGCAAATCCAATCTGGGCTTATGGATCCGCGGGTGTCTCTCGTAAGCGGAATAACGTAAGATCGCGCGCGCTTCGGTAGAGAGAACAACGTGGACGCTGCGACGAACTAAATTGACGCGGTTTTGTTTCGGAATTTTGCGAAAGAATTGTTCGCGTTCTCATCGATTGTGGAGAGAACGTTTACATGAAAGCCACGTGCGACGCGCGAGTGATCACTTTTCGCCACGACGACGGACGTGCGTTACGGTCAAACGACTCGCTCGGTTTTCTCACCGCCGATATATCTGCACGTGCATACGCGCTACTAGACGCGGTTCTTTTTCGCACGAACGAGCTTACAAATTCAATTGGATCTTCTGGCCGCTGTGGCGAGCCAGCTACTGCTCTTTTCGAAGTGTAAAACGAAAGATAGAAGAGAGAAAAAAAGAACCCGAGAATCGAAAGGTGGAATGAGAGGAAACATTATGAGGCAAGAGAAAGGAGAAAAGATCAGTCCGACTGGACAGAGAAGATTCGAGAAAAAGGGTAAAAGCGAGGGGTGCGCCCTTACAAATAGAATGGCGAAGGAGACTCGACGGTTTTATCGCCGGAACGATAGAATCTACGAATACGGCCAGCAGTCGTTTGTCTCGAGAAAACGCGACACGCACGAGCTTCGACTAGTGTCACAGTGTGATTAATCTTCGGCAAGAGAATCGCGCGGTCGAGAAATCACGTTTCTTTCATTCGGTCGAGCCAAAACGCACTATTATCGCAAATACAATAAAACTTTTCTCGCATGTATTTACAAATTTATCTATCCGCACGTGATATCAAAATATATAAACAAATCTTGTTGATATAAAGCTTTTTAATCGAAGCGGATTTCTCTCAAAATTTTTTCAAACAGAGAAGAGAAGAAAGAACGAAATAAATGAAAATATACCTAAATATAACACGGTAATCAAAATTACTTATTTTTCCTAGATAAGATATAAAAATGAATATATATAATAGAAATATATTAGAAATATAATTAAAACACATTTAATAACAAATTTCAGTTCATATAGTAATCTTTGTTAGAAATACGATTGTTTATTTCTTTTTTGAAATTTATGTAACGGTATTACATATTGAATCCGAGTGTTACGCGCAGTTTCCACATTTTAATGACAACTTTATGCACGGACCCATCACGGCAAAAATCCTATTAAGTGCGGCTTTATGTGCGACTACATGTGACAGTAAACGTGACAATGTATTCTCCGTTGGACGGCAATGTTCTAATAAAGTATACTTTAAGCTGTGTCCGTGTATAAGTGACGTTTATAGGTCGCCGCATAATTACGGCTTAACAATGATTTGTTGAGACACTTGAGAACAAGCAGCATTAATTTTATGCAAAATTATCTTTGCTCTTTGGAAAACCCGTTCCTTTCTTTTCTTCATGAATCGTAAGTTCCCGCGCGCTTTATACACGGCGCGTATTACACAAGAGGATGTGAATGGTCCGTGAATACATTAATTAAGAGGTTATACCGACGATGTGAAAAGTAATAGAAAATTTGAGCCGGAGAATAGATGTTTTCGATTCCGCTTCGTTTAATAAGGCATAAAGACTCGCGATGCTTGAAGGAATTATATTTTCTGTAACTGAGCGGGGAATTCGCGTAATGAGGCCAATGACGTTTTAAATGCGCGATGAGAAAATTGCGATCGCTGTTTATCGATATACGACGTGATGTTTGACGAACAATTGCTTATTTTTATTACGACGATCGATGTAGTTTTCCATCTAAAAATTAGGATAACCTGTCTATAAACACTCTTCCCTGACCAAGCTGCATTTTATATCCTTCTTTTGCCATTGAAACCCTGTCAGGTACAGGATACTTCTTATCACGTTCGATCTGCCGTAAAACGAGACAGAAGGGTGAACGAGCTAGTCTCGATTACTGAGTCGAGTACTTTCTTCTCAAAATCGATTATTTTTTTAGAAATTAAGCTCACAGAGAAGAGCTCTTGAACCTCTTCAGACTCGAGTATTTCACCAATAATCTCAATATCTAAATTAACTCGCTTGTTAAGTATTTATTAGTTTTTCACGTATCAATAATAAGAGTAAAAAAAAAATATTTTTTATAGAATAATGATGATGAATCTTCAAACTGTTTTTGTATACATATATAATATTATAAAAGAAAATTAATTAGTTTCTACTTTGAATTACCAAAAGATATAAATTTTCTTTTCTTTTCTAGCGAGAATTATTCTCTAGCGGTATAATTAAGGCAATTATTTTTTTAGTATAATACAATGCACGTACAAGAATACTTATAATCTCTTTATTTTAGTTTATCAATACAAATGTCATTTTTACGTCACTGTCAGACGCTCGTGGAAGTTGCCCGCGAGGTGTTTTGCGCTTGTAAGCAAGGCTAGACCTGTTCAGAATTTTGCCGCGTCTCGCGTTGAATTCTCTTAAATCCCACTACAATAAGATTCTTCTCAGACTCCTCGTCGACTTCGTGCCCCGTCTGCTTTCACGCACAGGTGAATCCCTACGCCGGCGGTTGTACGTGTCTGAAGACGAAAGAAGGGGAGAGAAAGTTTCCCGCTCGCGTACGGGAAAACGAAGCAAGGGAAAAAACAAGCCACATAGTGTGAACTACACGAGAGGAAAGACCGGAGACCGCAGGGTATGGCGCGGGAAAACCGGACGGTCCTCGGAAAATTCCTCGACGTTATTGCGCGTCTCTCGCTCCCACATATCGCTCGGGAAGAATAATGGCTACTTCCTGCCGCGACTTTCAGCTTCCGTCCAAAATGAAAACTCTGCGCGCCGCACAGTAGATTCCGTAAAACGAAAACGCAGCCAGTTCTGATTCGTTCCTCGCGGATAATGCCCGGCGCGATTAATAATTGCGGTTAAATTAAAGCGTGGATGATTGCGCGGACGATAATGAAGATGATATTGCGAGCACGCGTATCAGCGGAAAAAAAAAAAAATATATTCAAAGAGATTCGGAGACGTGAAAAAATATGGCACACACGCGGGATATAAATATATGCGCAAACTTCATACGATCTCGACGAATTTATAGTGGTCTGACCTAATTTTCTATTCGAACTCTACGCAAGTCTGCATTTTCTCGTTAGCGTGTATTTTCAAGTTTTAATTGGAAACATCATTATACCACTGACGCTTTTCTATTGCCGTTATCTTTAATATCTGACGCGATTTATGTGAGCATTAGATTTATGAGCATTTACGTAAAGTTGCTCATTGCAGAAGTCAAAACATTTGCTCATTTTATCTGAATTCTCGGTTCGCACTTTTAGTGAAAAATTTTTATTTGGCGCGTGACGATCTCGGCGCGACTGCTTATCGTTGTTAGATGCAACATGCGTACAGTATCTTCCGCGGAGTTTACGACCGCTTAAGAATGTATGTGTATGTCGCTCTTAACAATTTCTGCGGAATTCGTATGCGCCGCCGAGCGCGTTGGCTCAAATCGAGATAATCGTCGGGTCGCGGAAACTTTGTCTATTGTGCGCCGCGAACTTCATACGGATACGGGAGAGGGCCAGGAAACAGTGCTCTGATAATTCTGATAAGGTCGCTGCGCGCCCGCGTATTTGCGTCGCGCCTTCTCCTCGTGTGCACCGATACATCTACCGCGACTGCTAAAGGACAAATAGAAACATGCGTGATAGGACAAGTTACCAAGTTAAATGGTCCGTGAATGCTAGTTGGAATTAGTTGTTCTCCAGTTGCTACATATAATCGCGTAGATATAATCTGTCTATAGCGCGTTCGCTAGACTCGAGAGATTTGAATATGTTTTTGCGACACTTTGAGGCAACGTTGTAAAGTTATTTGTGCGCACACAAGTGATCTCGACTAAAAAAAATACGACGACGTAACCGATCTCGCTAAGTTTATTTTCGCGGAAGAAGTCTCACAGTATACCTAACCGTGTCAAGCGTATGTGAGAGAGATTTGTCTAGTTGTCCGCTTGGCTTGATACACCATCATCGCGACCCAGTTGAAGAGCACAGTCCGGTTATATTACGACTTGCACTTGAAACTTCGCGAGTAAAAAATAATTTTGCTCCACGAATATTCGAGTTTGCCTCTCTCTTTCTCTCTCTTCCTCTCGGAACATTCTCCGGCTAGCAAGTGTTCCCGTTGATAGCTTCTAAGTTACGAAATGGTCTTCTGAACTTTTTGACTGAAATGAAAAAACAGAAAAAAGGAGAAATGGCGTAGAGGATAAAGTAAGAGCAAAGAGAGAACAGAATTTTTTTTCTTTAGTTGAGATTAGGTTCTTGTGAGTAAATTGTCTTGCTTCACTTAGCGCGCTCTTTCAAGTCGTGTCTTTATTTACTAAATTATTATTTTTTAAAAGTACGTATATAGGTATATTCTGTTGCACTTTATTATCGCTTATTTGTTGTTCGGTGGTCAGTGGATAACGTACGTCTTGCTGTTGTACATATGTACAACAAAGTTAGATAGTGGAAGTATCATCTGCATGAACGTAGCACCTGTCCTAGCAGTATGCAAACTTTGCCAGCATCATTAGCGTGGCTGCGCGCGAGCGCAGCGACTAGATATATTTAGTATAATAATAGACGTTAAACTATCCTTTCTCTCTCTCTCTCTCTTTCTCTCTCTCTCTCTCTCTCCTTTTCTCTCTTGTTCAGTCGCGAGCCAATGTATAGAGTCGATAATACTGCGACCATCTGCCGCCTACTTGATCGAACATCCCCTTCGCATACTTGACGCAACTTTGGTATGCTTATTGTGCGCTGTGCATCGAGAATCGATTCGAAACTTTCACAATATTGTACAAATATACATCTTGAGTGGTTAATTGTAAAAATTTTTGCGAGCTCGAGGTGAAAAAGCAACAAATTATTGATATTAACTTTACAGATATTTTATTCTACACGTAAAAACGCGACATTATTTGCATTTTTATGTACATATTAAAAATACTTGAGTAAAATGTATATTATAGCAGCGCATGCGTAACTGTGATATCTTATAATCGGTGTTGAAACATAACAAGTATATATATGTTTGAAAATACCGGATGCAGAGATGCTCGGTTCTTGAGGGAAATTCTGTTAGTTTGCGGCACTCGAAAGAGGGAGTTGGAGAGTCGGAAAGGGGAAAAGATGTGTATACGTGCATATTTTTACGGCCGCGACAAATGTTGGCAAGTGTTAGCACGGCCGCGAAAGCACGTAGAATTAATAATGACGAAAGAGCGAAGGGACATTCTTGACCAAGGCGCGGGTGCACATATATATATCACGATGCCCCATTATGCTTATGAATATAAATGCACCCTCGGGGTGACCACAATAAATGCCGCCGCACCACCGGATCTCTGAATTCTGCTCTACTGCACGTACATGTGGTAGCCGCAGGACAACAAAAATAAAAAACGACGCTAGTTTTTTTTTTTTTTTTTTTTTTTTTTTACTCCGGATATGCGAGGACGAGCATAAAAGAATAATTAAAATAAAGTAGGCTGCGCGTCAAAAGTGTACACCGGTACTGAAACGATAACAACAAAATAGTTGATAAGCCGTTGCCGGGAGGCATCAATTACTATATGCGCAATTTCCCTTTGTAGATTTAAACCAGACGGCTTCAGAAGCCATTTTTTTGAATCAATGGAAAGTCCTGCCTCAGGGATGATGTGCTGTATATATAATACTCGGCTGTGTGCAGTCTTTTTAAATACGCGATTTTTTCAAGCGTTGATTTTACTGTCAAGAAATCTTCACAAATTTCATTTTTGCTGTCGAAGAATAAAATACTGTACTGTAGAAATCAATGTTAAATATCAAAATAATTGTCTCGGTTTTAGACACTGGGTATAGTTACAATACTCATTAAACTGATAAAAAAATAGTAATATATAGTATGGTTTGAAAAAAACAAACGAATTACACGATAAATAAGGCAACTACATTTATCGAGTTACACGATTTTTTATTTAGAGAGCAAGGAGCGTAATGTTATTTCCATTAAGTAAACATCGAAAACATCGTTGCTTCGTTAGTCATTTGAATGGTGCAAAAATCTCCGGCCACGAGTCTTGTCAGTTTCTTCTTTAGCGATTAACTTGTAGGAGTTGCAACTCTCTCGCGGCTCTTCCCAGTTTCTTTACCTTCGCCAGCGCTCTTTTATCTGCTACCTTTCCTTTTGGATCGCTTCCAACCGTTTGAATCTTCTCTCACCTTTGCAATCGGTGCAACCGATATCTCATCTCCGTCACTCTTCTTTTCTTTTTCACCCTTTCTCGATTTTATTCTTTTCTACATTTTATCGCGTTTGTTCATTATCACCATTTATCTCGGTTCATTGTATAATGTGATTTAATACCGCGATATCAAAGCTCCGCGATATTATCATACGTTGCATCATCAAAACATTCAGTAAAATGTTTTATGATAACGTCACAATAATTCAACTTATATGTACGTACATATATACATATGTATGTAATATTTATGTATACACACAAACACATATATGATTAGTACGAGATTTCAGGGTTTTGTTTTCTCTATATATATTTCAGCAACAATAATACCACAACTGTTATTTTATTTTATTTATAATAAAGTTTTACTTAAATTTATATCCAATATTCAACGTTGAATATATTGAATAAATGGAAAAAAAATTATTTGTTTGATGTATTATCATGGCGTTGAAAGTTCAATTTTTACATAACGGAAAGAGAAAGTATTTGTTTTTGTGAAAATACATAGTGAAAAATGTTTCTTATTGTTTTTAAATAATAACAGAGATACTTTACGTGTAAAATGTGCATGCAATTGAAATAATTAATACTTACATGTCCACATTTTTCACGCGTTGGTTGACAAAGATATTTTCAGTTTATTATTATAATAATTAAGGTATATATACACTTATAATATATATCTTTCCAACTCAATCGTTTATCTCGCGTTATTAAAAGCGACTTTGTTAACGTGGTAATTAAATTCAGATCTATACAGCTTGCTCTGCGCCATATACGCTGTTTTTATCGGTCATACTTTTTATTCCCCAATGTGTGCTAATAAAAACGAATCTACCCACCAGGCGTTCAGTGTGTACCGCAAGCTGACACTTTTGCGGTATTATTGTGCTTTGTGGAATACGACGCATAATGGTCAGCGAGATTACCCATCGCATGATGGTTGCTTGATCTTCATAAAGCGAATACTAGCTATTTGTTGATGCTAAATAATAAAAGTCTACAAATAATACAAGCGTGCGAAAATATATGTTCACGCGCTATAACAAATCATTGTAAATTTTGTTCTATTTGTCGCTAATTACGATTGTTTATTTTTCTGTGTTGCAGTTTGCAATCAATTTAGCAGAGGCGTTTTTTCGATGCTGGGCGCTGTAAGTCCGGATTCGTTCGATACACTACATTCTTACAGCAACACCTTTCAAATGCCGTTTGTGACGCCGTGGTTTCCCGAAAAGGTAATAAACCGTTACCTTAACGGATATAATAAGGTAACTTTTTTTCTTTCTGATTTTGTCTTCATTATCATAATCTTTTAGTTTCCTTATTAATTTTTTCAAATGAGAATTGCGGTAATATTAACCGCACCAGATTAAATAATGTATACGTTTTATAAAATTTACGTCATTGTGACAAAGAATTTTTGAAGTTCTGTGAAATCACGCAGTCATCCTTTGAGATTCTACATGGTTCTTTTTGCCTGGAACGTGATTAGTCATAACCAATATTTTTTCGCGCCTAGCATAGCAATGAATCAAAGTCTCATTTGAATTTTATTTATTCATGGAACTTGATTGTCTGCATTGCAATCGTATGTATTCTCATTGGTTTACTGAAGCAATAAGACGGAGATTTGAAAGACAGTAAACCGGTCTTCTGCTTATAAATTATGGAATATATATTTTATTTCATATTAGTGAAGTTTTGGAGTGTTTCTCATCGCTTTTTAAAAATATTAAATTTTGCTTCAAATACTACACGCGTTTAATCTTAATTTAAATAAATTCTGTCAAAAATTACATCGCGAAGCATATGCGTAACAGCCTAGCAATTTGCAGTTAGAAATTGTGTCTGCAACAAAACGTTCGCAATATGTAGTAGTGATAAATTTTCCGTCTCATTTATCGATTTGATGTAGAGAAAAAAATAAAAATACTTGCTAAAATGTGTTTGCGCACGTGGCAATAATTGTCGTGAGCGAAATCAATAGTTTCGTTTCGCGCTGCAACTGATAATTAGCGACGCGCACACGACGATGGATTTGAACGGTACCGGTCATCCATACAAATATGTAAATATGTATGCGATATATACAGCATACATATTACAATTTGAATTTCGAAATGAATTGGTTCGGTCGAAAATTTATTCGCCGGCTCGAATGGTAGAACTGCATTTATCGCGCCGGTTGCCGTGCCCGCTCGGCAAAACTGATATCGCATCCAGGCTCTATAGGATGAACGTCGGACTCGTGAGTATTTTGGCCGCGCGTTTTGTGTGTGCGTATTTTTCCTACAATATATTTCCGTGTGGTGTATGTATATATATATATATGTATGTGTGTAACGAACGTCGATGTCGTTTAAATGGTAATCGCGCGGTAATGCTGATTCGACGCCTCGGATTTCTACTTCTTTTTTGGGCCAATTACGGTTCGCCAGGAACGGCCATTTATACAGGGAAAATCCTTTTCAATTTCCATGAGATCGTTCTCTCCGCGCTGCGCTCGCTTCGCTGCCTTGTTCTCAAGGAAAAGAGAGACGTTATCGATGCCATCACAGAAATTTAATACGTGAATATATAATTATTATTAGACGGTGATTAATCTTTAAAATGTGATATATTGATTTTTCTTTGATAATGTCGGAAAGATATATAATAAAGAAAACGTCATATTTTTTTACCAAGAAAATAAATATTTGAGTAATTATTACTATCATAAAAATCAACTTTAACCATTTTGCGATATAAAATCTGAGACGCGGAGATGTGTGTTTTGTGAAAAACGTCGACTTGGGGATTCGACACAACTGAAATTACTATCAAAAGGCATATATTTCGGCAGTAAATCACCGTCGCACCGGTTGCACACTCATGAGGAATTAAATTTCAAAGAGAATTCACAAGCGGAGTTGGAAGCTCGATTGCACCGAGTCGGATTAAAGTTTCGGGCGGTGCTTCCTTTACCTTCCTAAATAGAATTAATTTTCGGCAAGCACGTTAAAGCGAAAAGACGTGGGATGTTGAAAATTTCACAACGACAAAGATAACGGACACTGCACGGACGAGAGTGTACAAAGATTCTCTTACAGGTCCTGACGCCGTCCTCGGGTCTTCTGGACTTCGCTATAAGTATGCGACCGGATTACCATCGCGCCATCATCGATACGGTGCGATACTACGGTTGGAAGAAAATCATCTACCTCTACGACTCCCACGACGGTAAGTCTCTTTACCTTGCGTTGCCTTCTCATGCATTTCTCATTTTACAGCGCGCACAGCCCGCGGGCGGTGCAGAGCACTCTCGCGCCTTTTCACCCATCCCGACCTTCTATCGATATATTTCTCCTTTTGTTATACCCAACCAAGTAGGCTCGGTCTCTCGTGGCCAACTTCGTCGATATCGCAGACATGAGGATATCGAGTGGATTCACCCGACTTCCGCGTGAAATAAAAAATGCACTCATGTGTCCCAAGGCTGACACATAACCATCACTCTTTTTATATATGCTAATCATATAATATAATGACGTTTATGTGTGTGTGGTAAAGGCTATTTTTAAAAAGACATATTCGTAAAAGATAGTAATTTACAAGAAAGAGTATACATACACGTCAATAACTTTTGTAATACTAAAACGAGACATGAGTGTCTGTGCTGCCGTTTTTTTTTCATAAAATTGTTTACAATTGCTGATTTTCTTCGATTTTAAACGTACATCTATAATTTTATACAAAATAACTGATATTTGTGCGAATACATTTTCGAGAAAAACAAAATATGTATCTTATATATGTATCTTTGAACAAGGCAGTTATCTGTTATGTTGCGCAGCTATTTCTCTGTTTGAGCCACGTATGCACAATATTCCAATAAAGTGTAAATTGTAAGTAAACCAGTTTTAAGAAAGACAAAGTATTTACGATGTTACAATAAAATGTGAAAATTGTTAATATTGAAGATTTCCGAAAACGATTCGGTGTCACAAATAACCCGAAACCTTGAAATGATGACTAATACAAATTGTAGCATAGAAAACTCTCTCTTCTCTCTCTCCCCATCTGTTTCGTATAAAATCTCTCATGTCAATCTTTGTGATAAAAGTAAAGCGACAGCGGTTTAATTACTTAATTAATGGGACACGGGGGTAATTCGAACTGAACGAAACGATTAATCACTGCGGCATCGCTAGACAGTTTTGTATCTCACCGACTTCCGGCCGTTATAACTTGGTCACGTGCCCCGGGCACGAGAAAGCCATTTGGAATTCCTCAAGCCGACCAATTGCTCTTCTTCGACAAACTCCGATAAGAACGAGCTGGTGGTAGTCTAGTATCGCGGAAACGGAGGGAGTTTAATTACCGAATGCAAATGCAAATATACTTTAGGGACTATCGTGCTGTCTCCCGCGCTCGCTGAACGACCTCTTTCCTTCCTTCCTCCCGCCGCCTCACCTCGTCACGACTCTTCCTATTGCCACTATCTGACGTAGTTTAACCATTTCGTTCCCCCGATTAAAGCGGGTATGAAGAAAGAAGCAAGACGACGAAGCAACATTCGAGGATTATCCGGATTTTACGGCGAAATTTTTGTTACTCAACCGATCTCAACCTTTTTTCCGGTTGACGTTTTCGCGAATATTACGAAATTTCCTCGAATTAAGTTTTATTGTCTTTTTTAATACGTAACACCGCGCATGCAATTAAGGAAAATCAAACTCAATGTCAGAATATATTACGTGCAATTGACGTCATATAACTAATGAATACAGTAGTACGAAACATACAGAAAGGAGGTTATATGTATGAGAAAAAGAAACTAACATCAAGTCAAAACTCTCGATATAAGAAGACTGAATGTAATGTTTTTTAATAAATTCTTCAGTATTCCCGACGTATGCGAAGTGATGACACAACAATGCTAGATCAGTTTAATAATGTGAGAAAAATGATGCAATTCCGAAGATGAAATACGTCAGATGTTTCTTTCACAATTGTGTATTTTTGC
Organism: Pseudomyrmex cubaensis; assembly: GCA_014825685.1. NCBI lineage: Eukaryota > Metazoa > Arthropoda > Insecta > Hymenoptera > Formicidae > Pseudomyrmex > Pseudomyrmex cubaensis. The sequence goes on along the minus strand of QVOA01012519.1, from coordinate 19,207 downwards.
AAACTCGCCGTTGGTCGCATTAATCGTATTGCCGGCACGGAAATAAAAAAAATACGGTGTGTGAAATACATTCTAAAGATTTTCCCGTTGGCAGTGTTAGATTTCTATGTCGCAATGCTTTTGAAATACATGGGTATTTAATATTCTCTGCTGTTGATATTTACTTAGAACTTGTCTTTCTCTTTATCTCTTTCTCTTTCCATAAATATTTCTGAATTTCATTCAGAACAAAAATACAAGAAACTTTGACAATATATTATAAACACTTGAAAAAAAAAACATGTAAAAAAACAATGTCATATTCGCGATAAACAATATTAACTTGTGCTATCTGTCACACGACGGTGAACTCAAGAATCAAATTGTCTTTTTCTTGAACAATATAAGGTTTGTGGGTTTTAACTCTCGAGGTTGAAATTTAATGCGAGCAATACTTTATGATCAAACAATAACTCGTCGATAAATCTGCTCACGCAATATTTGTCCTTCTTGCAATGTCAGATATAATAACGACAATCATTTCGATAGCGCTCGACTTAATGACTGGAATAATTATATGGATTTCGCATTCTTCTCATTTCTCGTGTGTTTCAGCGAACAACTTAAATAAACATGACATAATCGAATAAATATGTATAGGCTAGCTAGTTTTCAATTTGCAAATGTTCACATGCAAAACGTATCTTTCTCATGTGTTATTGCGTTCATCTCGAAGTTAGATCCAACATAGGCAATATAACAGCGCATTAGTAGCGAGTGTATCAGATTTCCCGTTCTTGTCAATCGACACTCGTACCGTCACGTTCGCGCGCATACAGCAACATAAAAAAATCACTAACCGTGTGTGTGTTGAATGTGGAAGCAATTTTTCGAACACGATATCGCGAGCGTGTTTCGCGTTTCTGATATTAAGAGGCGGTTAAGCGACAGAATCGAAATAGAGAACGAAATGAAAAACCACCGTGCGCACGCGCGCGAAAATTAACGCGGGAAAATAATTAGCAGCCACACGGGAGTCACGTTGTAATGCTCCTCGGTGGTAGGGGAATTCGATTAAAATCACTGTGTAGAGTCTGCGTATCAGAGTCAGGCTCAGTATCCTTTCCGACGTCTTTCAGAATGACAACGTCGTCGTCGTTGTCGTCGACGCGTGTCGTGATTCCGGCGTCTCGTTCTCGGCTCTCATGGCAGTGACAGGTGTTTTAATACCAACGTGAAACTGTCAATGCAATTATTTTCGCGAATACACTTTTGTTGCGCGTTTGTTGTACAAATTGCGAACCGAGACAATACAGATTCCAGATTTCTTTCAGATCTATGGAAAATTAGTTACATAATCATTATTATTAACAGATTTTCAGTTAGTAACTGCGTGCGTGACTCAAGTGTCTTTGTGAAACACAGTTCGAGGTAAATAAAAACTGTTTGAAAATCTTCGAAAATTATTTTTAAAGAAAATCGATATGCAGTGAATGACCTGCGCTATTAATATGCGTGTTGATCCGTCTATATCAGGCATTACAATTATCAAGCGTATTAACCGTCAGACAATCACACTCAAGAAGATCTGCATTACAAAATCAGATTAAGAGAATTTACATTAAAAATTTAAATATGGAAATAATAACACACCAAATACAATATATCAATTTTTATACTGTGATAGAGTTTATTACTCAAACTCATATGAAAGCCTGTATCATCATCTACCTAATCCATCAAGTAACGTAATTGAGTAATTCCCGATTACATTTAGCTATCTCTTTCGTAATTAGATAACAGTTCGCTAATCAAGGCGAATTAAATCCTTTCGTTATAATGGCACTGGTCATTGCTGAATCAGGTGTAACAGTGTGATTGCGATAAAGTATGTGCGTGTGTAATGTCTTTTATATAACTGTTAATAAAGTTTATGCTTGTTGGTTGTTCGAGTTCCGCATTAACAATGGATTTTAACGCGTGAAATATGATACATTTATTATGACATTGTAAGTAATATACCTTTTATATTAACAAGAAGACATTACTTAACATTATACTACTATTATTATTGAACTATTAGATTTTTTTTCGATAGGTAAAGACATATTGCTTTGAATTTACTGCAAATTTGTTTTTAAATTAACTTAAAATTGATTAGAGAATCTTAAAAGAAAATGTAATTATTTATCATTATCTTATAGCCTTTTCACAATTATATTATTCCTATTCAAAGTTATAAAAAATAATGCAGTATTGATAAAAAGTATCTAATGCACATTACAATCTACGATCTAATTAATCTGATCGATTCTTTTGTTTTCGTAATATTGCGATTAACCGTTCATTGATCACGTAATTAAAATGAGATAGTAACCTGATAGTATTCTGAACGCGACGACCTTGAGATAGTAACCGTGGCCTTGCGTTCTTACATCTCGATGATAAGTAACTGAACGAGGAGGAATGTGTGTGTTTCGACATGAGTTGTCAATACCACGACGTCTCTAGCTTGTTCCGGTCGTTCCGATAACCTGTTTTGGCAAAACAAAAGAACGCAGAACTAACTGGTTTCAAGAGTTTGACCGGTTTTGCAAAGGAATCTCGTATAAATAAAAAGATCTTGGTTCAGACCAGAGTTCCAGACAGCGATTATCCGTCGGTTGAGCGGAGAATATTCTTTCATTTGTGTTAAAACAAATATTCTTGTATCTCGTGTACTCAAAGTCGGAAATATGCTGCTTTATATCGAAGTTATACTTCGTGTTTTTACGAGCTGTAATTATTTATTGTAAACTAGATTACCGCATGACGCGTGATATATCGATAAAGCGAAGGAAAAAAATTGAATATTGCATCTAATTACAGTAGTTGCAGAATCCGCGCATAATTAAAGCAATAAACCTACAATTATCCTGGTTACGCGCTGATCGCGTAATATCGGTTGTTCAATTTCCTGTTGGCGTTTTCTCTAATCTCGTTACAAAAGAGAAAGACGAATTATGTTGCAAAAACGCGCAATGTCTGAAACATCAAAGGAAATTAAACTACGCAATTTCGATTTCAGCAGCGATATGTTGTATAATAGCGCCTCGACTTTCATAAGATGTATAAGTAAATTTTTGATGTGCGCGCGCGAGTTTTGTAATCTTAACGTTCTGTAATCCTAGGAATAATTGGAGTAAAACTTTGCCGTTGCTGTAACGTCATTTAAACAAAAATAAGAAAAATATTGTTAACACATCGCGCGATGTAAAATTCTCTTATTTATTTTTGAGTAATTGTTTGTCAATTACTATTTGCACGGTTATTCCGTTATCAAAAACGGCTCGTCTGCCAATGGTGAGTTGGACAGCGATAAATTCATGTTAAGGAACGCGCCCGGTTCGTCTCTTAATAGTAGGTGTATTGTATGGCCAGCCATAAACTGTCGCTTTGGGAAGCATTGCATCGCGTGCTACAAAGCAAGAGCCCAAGTGCTCAACGACCGCGGCGGACGGCGGTCATGCATGCGGACGTAGCCGTTTACACGTGTGACCGTATCGCACCTTCAAGTTGGGAGATATGTGGCGCGGAATCTAGTTAGTACCGTCGTTGGCTTTATCACCCGTTATCTCCGCGTTCGACTCGGTTCTGTTCCGTGTTGTCAGATTAGAAAGATCAGCCGCGACATCTTGCCGTTGTTAATTAGATGACATTTCGTATTTTTAATTCTTTGTATTTATTCCCCCTTTTTTTCGTGCGATTTTAATACGAGCCGAAAATCGTGCTGCCTAAATTAAAAGTGAGATATAGCAAGTTTCATTTATTTTACTAATTATGTTGTTTTTATATAATTTTTTTAGGTAAATCTCGCGAGAAGATAAATATCGCAATCTGTTAGTCATCGTCTCTCATCGGAAGTTTTGATAATGACATCGGAAGTTTTGATAGACATTTATGTAAGAGCTGGTGTACTTGTGTCATTTTCAACTATAGAAGTGTAAAATAAACAAGTGAGAAGTGTTGTTCCCGAACATGAGATATTATCTAATCTCGCGTATTCATCGTTCATACGCTGCAACTACTTTCTGTTTCATTTGAACACCGTGACATAAAGCAACGATAAAAAAAAAAGCTGTTAACGTAAATTAATGTAAAATCAATCAAGGAGAACACAATGGATCGTGGTATATTGCGTCAAACGTTGATTGGTTTCGTATGTAAGTATATAAGTGCTTTCATCGTTCCGAAATATTTCTCGCAAATATCAAAGGAAAAAAAATTGAACGATTGCTTCTCAGGCAGTGTCTTGATTATTGACTGCGGCCTCCATGAAGGATGGAGCACACCGACAATACCAAAGTTCAACAACGAGGATCCACTGAAGGTGACCTCCGATGAGATCGTGTGGATCATAAATCTCATGTATGTAGGGGTCGGTATTGGTTCATTGGTACCCTTCATACTGATGGACAATATCGGACGTAAAGGAACTTTGCTAGTCACTACGATTCCAAAGATCGCCTCGTGGATCTTCATTGGATTTTCTACGTCTGTACCGCTCATATATGTCGGACGGATACTCGCGGGTATAGGATGCGGTATAACGTACGCCGTGATGCCAATGTATCTCGGCGAGATTAGCAGCAAGCAAACCAGAGGTCCTTTAGGTACGATATCAGCTGTTTTGAACGCGCGTCAGTGTCCGACTTTTTATTGTTACATTACTATATTTATTGTTCTAATGTTTATCAATTATTTAATATAGCTATACACACATATAATTTTTTTAATACGCGTACTTTGACAAGTAGGTTATTTTATGATCGACGCTTATACATACTTTGCAATTAAAAAAAAAGACGTTATTAAACCAACCGAGATCTTCAGGTACCTTAACGGCCGTCTTGATTAACATCGGGATGATGCTTATCTACGCTGTCGGTCTGTGGGTCAGCCGGTTCGTGATGGCGATGATAAGTGTGTGCGCGCCGGTAGTATTTTTACTAGCCTTCATATGGTTGCCTGAGAGCTCGGTGTTTCTCACGAGAAAGAACAAGCTCGGTACCGCCGAGAAGACTCTTCAATGGGCATTGGGCAAAGAGAACGTGGACGAGGAACTCGAGGAGGTGAAACGAATCGTGGAGACCGAGGACAAGTGCAGCAAGATGACTCTTACGGATATGTTCAAAGAGATTTTCAGAAAAGCGCGGAACAGAAGAGCCTTTCGAATCGGCATGATACTCCTGAGCGGTCTGACCATGACGGGGGCGGCGCCGATACTCACGTTTCAGTCATACATCTACGACGCGGCCGGTTTCGAGATCTCGACGAATACAAGCATCATTATAACAGGCGTCGCTATCGTCCTGGCTGGATGCACTTGCGTGACGATAGTGCGCATCACCGGCAAGAGATTGCTGCTGCTGATTGCCACGCCGATTTGCGTAATATCGCTCTCGGCGATAGCGATTTTTTTCCAATTTCAGTCTGCCGGCTATGACATCTCTCAATTCAAGTGGGTGCCTACAGTCTTTGTAGTAATTTACGTACTAGGTTACGGATTCGGCCTGAATCCGATACCGCTCGCATACATAGGCGAGATCTTTAGCGTCGAAGTTAAAGTACCAGCCGCGATGCTCAACGCCCTTTACTACGCCATAAGCACCACCGCCATGGTGAAGTTTTATCAGGTACGTTGACGACGTCTCTGTATAAGAATCGATTTTGTTTTTGCAGTAAGCGGGTTATCGAAAGGCAACGATCGGTTAAGAGGTTTAATCAAAAAGGATTCATTATTTCGTAATAGCATTATACCGGAGTGCGATATGACGTCACCGGTTAATAGCTCCGACAATCAAAGAAATTCTCTAATATCACCTCGCATGCTTAGGAAATACCGATGTACAAATTATATATAGCGCAAATTCTATGATTTTCGTAAGAGTTCAAGAAACAATAGCCATTCAATATGCATTCAATACACATTAAATTGATCTTCATAAAACGTGTTTCAGAATCATATCTGCAGATGTTTTTAATAGATATTTTTTTAAATAGTTTTTAAATTCTTTATTATACTGTTGTACTTCCAAAACTGTGATAAGAAGATGAATCATTGCACGTTTAAAGAAACGTTACTTTTACTGGTAACTTTTACATACATGCGCGTATAATTGTTCTTCTCTTTACCAAATGTGTGTCGTGTACGATAATGTAATAGCAGAATTGTTTCTATACTGTTTGTAGGTCATGGAAGAGTTGTACGGCACGTACGCACCATTATGGACATTTACCGCAATAACATTTCTTATATGGGTATTAATTTACCTATTTGTGCCGGAAACCGAAGGCAAAACCTTGGAAGAAATACAAATGGATTTGCGAGATAAGAAATGACGTAGTTTGGTATACAATGTAAAAAGAAAGAACATAAACAGATACATGACGTATAAAATCTAAAGATTGTTTATTTTTACATCGTATTTACGGAGTAGCATTTAAATACTAACTACCGTGTACAAATGATCGCTACGATGTATGTACATAATCACAAATTATGCACATGTGCGGATAAGATTAAAACATTAAGAGATTACAACAGTTTCGAATTCGTCTGTTACGTGTGTGTTTCATTTTGATTTTACCAGTATTACGTTGTAATACTGGTAAAATCCGGCGTAAAACAACTTACACACAAGATAATGTTCCTGTTAAATTAAAACGGAAGCTCAGTTAGTCAGTACACATTTTTAAGGTATATGTTATCACGTAATAAGTATGTACGCTTTATATATATATTCACTCAGACGGAGAATTAATATATTGTGATAACGTATATTCACACACACATATCACATAATTATGTATGACAGATAGATATAGCGTATACACTTTTTTTTACTATAAACATTTCAGGAATACCTGAAATGAGTAGATAATGACAATAAACTAACTGAAAAATAATATTTGTTTGTAATTATCATTAGTAACGTATACAGATTGAGCAATTTTTTCTTATGTTCGTGTTATACTTACACTTGATATTTGAGTTTGACTTTAACTTATTGTTAGATAAAAACTATTCTATCTGAGTATATATAAGTTGCTTCGATATATAATATTCTGTCGCTATTTATGGCAAGCTCGCAAGCATCTATAATAGCGTTAAATCCTGTTTTGAGCTCACGAAATTGCCAGGTGAAACGGCGCGAAGGGAAATCATTGGACTTGTGTGATCGTAAAGCTTTAGCGTCGTAAAGAGAATCGTTTAGTAGCGACACTGTGGCACGGAAAATTCGTGCGTTTGATCGGATAAGTTAAGTTCTCATTAAAAACACATTACAAATTTATCGATTTTATCTCGAAAAATTATCTTTCGAGACAGAAATCAGTTTTTCGGGGGGTCATTCAAATCGCAGATTCTCGATTCTTCCATTATATCTCATTTCCAGTGATGCCTCACTGATGATGGCTTGTCAGTCTCGGTATACCACAGAGCATTGGCAAGACTACACGTCATGCTTTGAATACGCCTGTTGGCATTTCTCTCGAACGGAACGTCCGTGTGCATGTGTTGCTCGCATATACGTATATTTACAGATATGCTAGAAACGCATATACCTACGTACGCATGTAACTGTTTATCCGTCAATATTCGTGTGATGTATTAGCTCGAACGTGTGTATCCCGGATACATACACGGACTTGAATATGATCAGTTTAATATACTCTGAATGAGAATAATTACTCAAGGTTTTGGGCAAAAAGTAGTAAAAACTACGCTTCATCGATCTTGATTCTGTCTTTTTAACTTTATAAGTATGACTTAATACATGTAAAAAGATAAATATAGATATACAGATAGCGCGAAGATTTCTAATGTAATTATTTTTAATAACCAATATTTTTTTCTGAATATTATTATGGCTTCTCGCTTGTAATAATTATGACACTGTATATAAAATTTATTTTCACTAAGAGTGAAAATAAATAAAACATGTATGTAATTCTTTCTTTTTTTTACTTTAACAATATTTACCGCGAATAATTCCTTACTTGATGTCGTAAAAATCATCTTCACCGCGAATGCAAAGGTGTATTATTTCAAAAACCGAAAAGAAATAAATGTGCTTCCGAAATATACAATTATAAACAATAATGCGCAATGATAAGACCGAATGTTACGAGATAGTTGGATGAGGCTGTAGGTGCAAGTGTATCCATTGACCTCATACATTCCGTATACCTGATCTTATGAGCCATCAGTATGACTTGACCCTGTTGTACTGTTCTATGTACATATCCACTGATATATATGCATACATACCTGCCCTATCAGGGTGTACGTTCAATCCAAGCATGTGCATTAACGGCACGCGCGTGTTAGTGTCCACACATCTGCGGATATACGGATATACACAACCACGCGTATCTAGAGAGAAAGAGAAAGAGAGAGAGAGAGGGAGAGAGCGTGTACCGATCCTTCGATAGTGTATATTGCGAGCACGGTCTCTCGTATAAGCCGAGATCAAGATTGATAGGCCACGAGTCGCAACATATACGGGGCATCCACTTAGCGGTGCATTATCCGAATGAGAATGTGTACAGGCTGGATCTTACCTAATGCGACGCCCGCAATCCCGGTAATGGCGACCGCTTTGGCCGTCGCCGCGCGCGGCGATCTTCAGCAATCGATAATCCCGCGCGTGTGTGTCCGCACCGAGTTAACGCCGCGCTGCATCGCTCGTGTTATTTCGCATCCATGTGACAAGCGTAACGGTGGTAGACGAGGATTTCCTATATGACCTTGTGAATGACAATAAGGTAAACGCAAACACAGGCCGCCGGTAATTAACCGGAGTCACGTGCTTTGACACTCCCCTTGTTGCGCGCTTGTGCAACTTGTGCAATCGATCAGTTTCAACCACGTGACTGTTTGTCTCATTTAATTTGCAAATAAGATTCCGAATTAATACGCAACTTCTGTCCGAACTTTGCAGCCTTTTCACGAGAAACACACGCTATTGTGGTTTATATTCGAAACAAAGCTAATACTGACAGTAGTAATAGTGTTTAAAAATCAAAATAAAGAAGAAAGAAATAATATAGAATTCTCTGTAAGAAGCACGCTAAACAAAATGTACTTCGGCTATATGTGATGAAACATTTGTGCTGCCTTGCGAAATTACAAAATCATATGCTTTTTCAGGAAGATATTATTATTAAATTGTACGTCGCATAGAAACGTGAGACTTGTGCACACAAGTGTGCGCGCTTATGAAAAACGTTATTCTGACAAGATTCATATTGCGTAAAAATGCTTTCCAACGGAATGTTTCACAATATTAATATCTTTACTTGATATTGCATTATATGTTTGAACCCTCGATTTAGATTCTGATTCTTATTTTATTAAAAAAATTGTTATTAATTACATATAAATAATGTAGAATTGCAAATCCATGTTAAATAGTGATTTTCATATTTTATACGTAGTACGCACATATTATATTATACACATGTAATATTATTAAACTTTCAGAATGTATAAGATAAAAACTTCATTATCGATCAGAAGACAGTCTTTACATGTATATATTGTGGAAATTTAATTATTAATTAACGTCTATGTTGATGCACCAATGTTGTAAACAGAAAACATCACAAACTTCAACGCGGTTTTATATAACATTAACGCAATTGTACAATTATACGCATGCACACACGCAAGAATTGCGAAAGATTTTATAATTCATTATACTGTTTTCGCAAGTATACGTACATAACACCTTATATACGTTATCTAAGTTGAATAATTTATTATCCCATTGCAGAATTTATTTGCATTTATTGTGTAAACTATGTGACTATGAACGTTTTGCAAGAATTTATAAAGGAAAAACAAAAACGTACACAATGCAAAACTGAACATTAAAAGAATTCATTTTGCCAGTGCAACTTTCCTAAATTTCACGAAATAAATTATAAAATGATTCAATCTACCATTACGGAGAGTCGAATGGCATTACACATTTGTTACGTTACTAAATTATTTAATTATTACATTAAATTATTAACAACGCAAAATTATTAATTATCAAGTAATTATGTATTAAGCTGACGCGTTAAGCACAATTGAATCAATAACGCTGATGAAAAATGCCTTACACAACTTTTGTAGATTTTTTTATTTGTTCATAATTATAAATTTATCGTAATATTTGTTATCATAATTATAAAAGTAAATTTATACAAAATTCAATTATTATTTATGTTACAAAATGTTGTTTTCTTGTAAATAATGAGGTTTGTCATTTTTTAATATAAGTCGCATAACTTTGAATACACTTTATCGCACAGAACTGACAGAACACAATACCCTAAGCGAAGTAATCGGACGAGAAAAAATTTGATATTAAGAGACAACATGATGTGTGATTTCACTCATGCCTACTGGTGGAATAAGTGGATCACCTTGTCTCATCCGTTTTCGCGCGTCGTATATAAGACCGTAATCGCGGTTGATATATCGCTACGATCGCTCTTCATTATCGCCGAATGTGTCCTGCAAGCTTATAAGGTATATAGGTATGTTTCGCAAAACGGCGCAACTTCGCCATAGTGGCGAAGTGGCTCAACCAGACAGCTAGACACACTGGCCGTACCATGTTTCTTGCTTGTTCGGTGAAAGCAATACAGGTTGTGTGTAAAAGTGTCTTAGCTAAGAAATGAAGCGATAAAAAACATGATTTCGCGAGTGTTCTCACAAAATTCACATATAATAAATGTGTAAACGATGCTGTGTTGTTAAAAGGTCAAACAGGAACGGAAGTGAAACAGGAAGAAATGACAACGGAAACTTTAGAATCTTTACAACTCGCAGATTTTGACTGGTTAATGTAACAGAAACATCAACCGCGAGATCGTTTTAATCTTATTTCGCGCTGATTAAATTTATCCGTTTTTTTTTTTTTTTTTGTTTTCTTCCGTTTGTTGCGCGCCGGTTGTTTTTCCCTTTTGTATTACTACTTTCGTTTGTTCGCGCCGAAATGAATAAATTGCCCGACGTTGACAACGGAGCGTGTTAGGAAAAGGCCCACTCATGCGGCGGCGGCGGCGACGGCGACGGCAACGGCGGTGGCGACAAAGCGAAATGCGCTCGCGCGCACGTCTCGCGCCTCGCGTCACATAAAACGCGTCGGCGCGCGAGGCAAATTATCCACTGTAGAAGATCAAACGATCTCCCGGGGGAAAACGAGAGGAAGCTCTTCACGACCCTTTGGTTCGCGCCGTAAAGCGCGACTAAAAAAGGTCCTGGCGCGCGCTGTCCCTTCGAGCGTCGCGGATTTATCCTCGGTGCAGTGATCGTCGCGTCTCCCGATGTCGTCGGTGGCGAAATGACGTTAAAAGCGATCGAGCGTAGACATCGTCCACCCGACTGCTCAAGAGAGAGAGAGGATATAAATCAAAGTGCTCAACTTGCTAATAAGAAGAGAAACTGCGGCCTGACTTTGAAGACCGATATCAATGCATGATGGATTGGAAAAACAATGAATTAAAATTATTTATGTTTTTTAATTGTTTTGTGTGTTTTATGTTAATAGGTATATGATTATCGTGCGGAATATCAAGAATTATAGACGCAAATATTGTGCAATAGCATAACGTATAATCAAACATAAATTTGTCTGATTAAATGTCGTTGAAGTTTGAAATGTTCGTCGAGCAATAAAAATTATATTTTGTTTCTATCAAGCAGTAAACAAAAACAATTCTTTTTTCCACGCACACGCGCGTTATCTCGTTTAATTACTATAGCTCAAGAAACCAATATTACATATTTCTCATATCCGAACACTTTGTTTTATATACCAACCTACACTAACAAAGTGTATAGGTACATAATATAACAAATCTTTGTTCCAAAAGTAACGGTCTTATTACATACTCAATAAATACTATACGTCAATAAATGCTATACGATGAACTATGTTTACTTTATTACAAAGGAAGGAATGTCTTTATCAAAGTAGAAGATAATATTTTTTCGCTCGACCAACATTCAATGACATCCGATTACTCTATTATAGTGCAATCATAAACTATTTGCGTTATATATCATCGATCATCACTAGTCAGACTTTCGGAGAAGAAAAAGAGAGATAAACGACACTGCAACACATCAAGATAAACGTTGGAAAGGCAAACAAATGTTCTCGAAAGAGTTCGCATGAAATTGAATTGATACGGTTTATAGTCTTCGTTGCGAGACAGAGTAAGCGGATTCCCGCGACCGCCACGGTATCATATCGATGTTAAAACAATATCAAATCGCTCAGTTCTGACTTTGTCCGCTCGGCTACTCATTGCAATCACCGTTCTCGGGGAGAACAACGCGAGAAACCATTTGCCGTGGGGTCAGACGTAACTGCCAGCCGGAGAAAAGAGACGGAAAAATAGAGAATTGAGGAGGAAAATTATATTTACCTTACGTAGAACTCCTTTGAGACAATCTTCGTCCGTGGAAAATAAAAGAGGGACGAGTGAACATTGTGCCGATGCGATCGAAGATAATATAATAATGCGATAGTCATTTACGCGTGAAACCGACGAATCGATGATAAGACTTGAGAGAATCACAACAACTTACAAAGAGCCAATCGATGCGAAGTATCATCGAGTTACAATGTCACGGGAATCTTGATTTTCTGTTGATGATTGACGGGTAATCATAATTGAAGATATAGATTGACAAAGAGTAAGAAATAATGAAAACAAATCCCATAAAAGTTATTTTAGGTCTTTAAGCTATTGACTCAAAAACAACCATTAAGAGCAAATAAAAAGTAATTACGTGAATATAAGAATTATTTTGCTTTGTATCTCGTACCATATAAAAAAAAAGAAATCTCAAAATTAGTAAGTAATATACGAGCAAAAAAAGGCACACAAGTGTACAAAAACTTTTATATTTTATCAAATATACAATAATAGAAAAAGAAAAGAGAGAGAGAGAGAGAGAGAGAGAAAGAAGGAGAGAGAAAAAATAACATTAAGATAATCTTATATTCAGATCTTGTGTTCATTAAAAACCGCGTTTCAATGCTACATTTCATTACGCAAACGCGTGGCAACATATACGTAGATTTTATGGCGAAAATACGCGTGTTTTAAAGCGCTGTTAAAAAGTTTTCGCCAAGCTCATTCTAGCAGACTCTGATGAAAGTTATTAACATTTCCGCATTTTTATTATATTAGCGAGAATTATGTAATATTGCAGCAATATGTGTGTATGCGCGTTAGCAACAATGTTTCTCAGTACATATTAGTTTGCCGACTCTTAGATTATTCCAATATTTGCATATAAATGCGTTACAATTTTTTGTTCATGTACGAAATTACAAATTAGCGTACGCTTAGTCGATTTTATTTTGAGACACAAGTGGCAATACTAGAGTTCAAAATCTCGCGATAAGTAACACATTACAGAGACGACACTTGATTGAATATTCTTCTTTTTCCTATCTCTCATGACCGTCGTCTCGCGAGATACGATCGATCGGCCCGACTGGTTCTCTCCATTGGTCTGTTACCATCTCCTTTGCACGTTGATACACGATGAAATTTCATCTCGGGCTTCATGTGTCCACGCCGCTAAATAGTACGATCCGACAACAAGTGTACACGCACACGGTTTTATGAACCTTCCTTGACCGAACGACCGGAAATATTCATTCATGCGTGTTAAAGTTGTCGTCGGGCGAGTCTTGGCGCAATCGATTGCGTCCGAGTTTTTGTTGAGGAGGGGAGTAATATCTTAAAAAACGATGTGTGCGCGCACAGATGCAATCGCTGACCTCGTCGTCAGATGCAAAAGAGTTTTCCCACGTGCAAAAGGCACGAAAGCACATTTTTGCGTGAAGCCATTAAGCAGATACTGCGAATTCCGCGCGAGTAATTTCACCGCGAGAGTAATTTCATCGTTTTTATCACTCTCGGCGAACCCATTTTCGCCCGGCATACAAATGGGTTACGTTCGATGGATTAATCGCGTGTCAAAAGAGAGCGGCGTTACTTTCGACGGTAAATTTGACTTCAACTTAGATTTGAAAATAAATGATATATGCGCGTCACAGAATTATACAAAAATTATGAACTGTGCGTCACTCGAGTTACTAGGTCTAGGTTCAGATTCGCAGATTTCAAGATATCAACGCAAAATTGGCATTATTGATGTTCGCTTCGAGAATGTTTAAAAAACACACACATAATAGATAACAGAGAAGAGAATAAATGCAGTTTTTCTTTTGTCGTCATTACAATCAGTTAGTACTGTGATCTCGATATTCTATACGAAATTCTCGATAAGTTGGATCGCGCACTGTTTCACGGCAAACTTTACAGTTGTATGCCTGTGAGTGCAAAAGGTAATTTTACCATTCCGCCGGTATTTTTTTATTCCACATCGGCGCGTTATCCCGCGAGATATTCACAAGAGCCGCCGTAGAAAGTTCGTTCTACGCAAAAGCCGGAGATTGCAACATTCAAAAATGTTATCAAGGTACCTCTAATTTCGCTATTCTACTCGTACGTATATTCGTATTCTAGTCGTCTCTTTTCTTTTTCCATGAACGCCCTGTGCATTACGTTTTTTTGCCGCGCGGACAGCCAGCCGTACTATTACCGTGGATTAAAGTGCTTTTTTTCTCATGAACCGATATACATAAAGTATGAGCTAATATTAAGACGAGTATTATCATGATGCATACATATTCACGTTTGACAGAAAAATGTCCGCCCGCACGCGCTTACATTGTTACGATGATCAGACAAAATGTGGTTTTACTTTTTCTTCGTGCAATATACGTGTACGTGCTGTGCGTGATATTTGAGAAAAAGACATTGTAATCAAGATATACGCTTCGCTCGTTTTGCGTTATCATTCGTAAATAATGTCGCGCACCCGTTATAAATGGCAGTCAAAAACAAACAGGAGCCGTTATCGATATTCATTTGTAATGTTTTATCGTGATGTATAGACGCGCGTTACATCGCGCATTATTTACAATGCAATCGCGCAAAAAAAAAAAAAAAAACAACCGTGAATTTTGCCGCGATGAATAATCGGAGTGCACGCGCGGTTTGCGATTGTCTGAGAGATGTTCGTTGTCTGAGCTTTCATGAGAATATCTGTCGCCGGCGATATTCGATACATGGCTAATAAAAAGCGTGTGTCGCGCTAAAGCAGATCGATAAACCGGGCGAAATAAGATCCAATGATCAGAGCCGCAGAACGGTCATGATAAATGCCGGCGGGCGAAACAAGAATTTCAATTTGCACCGTGCACGTGACCGGGATGCCGACTAACGAAAATTCCACGTTTTCTCTACGGCGTGGACAAACTCGCGACCAGTAGAACACGTACGTAATATCTGCGACTTCCGGTGTTTTTTACCGCTCCACGTGCTGTCCACGAGTGAAAATTTAGAGAGGATGACGTTCATTTATGATCTGCGCTTAACGGCGTCATGATCGTTGACCATACATATCAGACGTGCACGATTCGTTCAGAAATGTTGCGAACAATAATGTAAAAAAATAGTAAGATATATATTGCAGACAGTATATTATTACCTCAATTTAATTTTTAAAACTTCCTTGCTTAATCTCTCAATTTTGTTATTTATGCATCAGATCAGGAATGCATAAAACTATGTAATTTTTATTAAAAAATTAAATAGAATTATCGAGTAATGCATCATGTATTTGTAAAAATTATTCTTTCATTGTATTTCGAGTATATAAAATGGATTATCGGCGTATCGCGTTTGTAATACGAGCGACATAGGGTGGAGAAAGAAAGAGAGAGAGAGAGAAAGTGGAATGAGCAAAGCTTTCTATAAAATACCGACCTGGCGTCGCTTCTTTTAGCCGCGAGGCTTTGTGGAAATAATGAAAAAGCTCCCGCGGGATTCCATTTTGAAGGAAGGTCCGCGAGAGAGCGATCGATCCTACGAGCCCTTTAAACGGTCCAGCTCCGGTCACTATTTCCGTCCAGCGGCGGGAACAATGCGCCGCGATATGTCACGCGTTCCAAAGTGTCCTCGACGTGCCATTAATTGGAATTCAAATGGACATAAACATCTCCCACTAGTGACCACCGCTGGCAAGACACAGCATTCGAAGGTTCAACCGGTTTCCCTTCAGCGCGGCTTGTGCAGTTTAATGGTCCGCTTTGAACAGACCTCCTATTCCCCAACCTTTATCTTCTGATGCAAAAATGATCTTTGCACTCTATTTCTTCTAGCAAATAAATAACACAAAAATGTATTAATACTAAAAATATACATTAATGTATTATTAGTTAATTATATAATTGTTTATATAAATATAGTATATTTTGTTCATTATTGTTTTATCTAAGAAAAATTAAAATCTTTTGCGCATAACGCACAGCTAAAACAATATAAAAAATATATACTCTTCTTCACTTTCAAGCGTACCTTTAAAGCACTAATTTATGCAATTTATAACATCAAAACATTATATCATTATTGTTATTATCATAATTATTTTTATATGTTCATAATTTACGCAGCGGAAAGCATCTTGGTCTTTGTAAATATATATCTTATAATATTCACAATTATTTGGGATATACATCCTCAACCATATTTAGCGTCCTGTAAGTTCGATAAATATACGTCGATATTATATAACATAGAATTACAATTTATAAGTGCGTTATGGAAATACGATATTGATAGAGAGCTCACTGTATCCCACGTCTCTCTCTCTCTCTCTCTCTCTCTCTCTCTGAGTTTGTTTTACTCCTATAACTTGTTTATGTAAGAAATGTTTTATTATTTACTTCATGAAAACAGTCCTGAGCATATGCTCGAGAGCTTGCAGTTACAGAGGTTTCAGCTTACATAAATTATCAACTGGAATACAACCGGATTTCGAGGGTAAGACTACTAAGCTAATCCGTAGCACTCTGTTTAAACCCTAAGAATTTAATTACAGAAATAATAGACATTTTAAGTTGTTTATTTTTCATGTAGTAAATAAATTCAATTAACTGGAAAAAGAAAACTCATATACACGAAATTGCATCAAACACTGACGTATATTTTGATACAACTGTTATTGCGATAGAGGGATTAAAGTGCCATCGCTACCCCGTGCAGTTTCCGAAAAATCAGATAAACATTTTCATCTGCCTGCTTTGAAGTTCAAATTCAGTATATTACGCGAAGAATTAGGATCGTTTTATGCATTAAATTGAAAACAAAATTTAATACCGTCACGGGAAAATATACGTCGCTTTTTTTTTCATTTTAAATATACCACGCGCAGAAAGATCGTAATGAAGCATCATGTTAACAAAATATAATATTGCAACATATTTGCGATATATATTTGATAAACATTTAATTTTCAGTTTTACTTTCTGTGAAATTGTATTAATACTTTTTCAACACGCGTAATATTCATGTAGCTGCTGCTCGAAAGTGTAAAACTAATGCGACGAAGATATCAACGTCGAGCTCTATTACGGCTATCACAAGTTGCATCCCTTCAGAGTCGTTGCTGCAGTTACAATGAAAAATGAAGATGAAGCGTGCGTACGTGTTAGAAATTAGTCGCGCGCCCGTCGACATTCGCACATCGGTAATTCCAGCCGCGTTTACTTCGTTGACGAGCAAATTGTTACATCTCGACTACGCGAGCACCGTACGCATAGTCTACAACTAGTTAGATCATGGTGACGAGACTGCAAACAATCTTTGTTGGAAAACTGTCCTCCAGAAAGAGTTTGTTTGTTTATTGTTTAAGTCCGGAATTGTAAAATTACTTTGTCGCAAAAAAGTGAATTACTTTCTGTGATAAAGGAAAGTACTTGAAGTTTTAACAACACAATAATAAAAACATAATTCGCCATTTCTAGTATAAATTTTATTTTATTTATTTCCGTCTATTTTGTAATATTATCTCGAGATAACTCTTTTATCTAACGTTTTTTCAAGTTCCAGAAAGCTTGTTGTAGAATCTAGTTCTTATTATAAATAAATATCACAATGAATATTATGTGCATACCGCGATCCGGATCCGCGACAGTTTTACTCGATCCATTGCAAACACATCAGTAATTGAGCAGAAATACAAAAAATCGCGCAAAACAATCGCTCGCTTTTAGTTGACACGCTCGCACGACTGTCTCATCTATTTTTCGCTCTGACGACATTTCTCATCGATTTATTTCGCGCGCGTCGGGCTTGTATAATTGCGCACTCACGTTTTGCCTTACACAAGCGCGACTTCATCCACGAATCTGTCAATTACACACGCGATCATCTCGGATAAATTTTTAATTAATATCTCCGTTAATTAGTACACAGCAAGAGCAATTTTATAAAAAATTGCGTTACGCAACAGTGATTGCAACATGTTGTACCGCGAGACACATAATTACCCGTTTTACTGTCTCGGTACGTTCCGATATTTTATGACACACAATCTCACAAATTCACTATATTCATAATTAATAATATATTGACTGTATCGAAAATTGATATATCTATCTTCGATTATACGCGATTATAAAGTTGGATATTTTTACGTTGCACATCTTCTGCTATTCATAAGAACAGTCGTTTATTTACGATAACAATAGCATTACGATCTTTGTTGCTGTTTCTCGCCATAATTTATCGTTATTTTCTCTATCTCATGAGTGGAGACTCGGTCTCTTGGCTGAGATGTTCGAAGGCAATATTCTCTATAATTGGTCCATTCAACTGTTCAACTGTTGCATCAATCGGTGAGTGGAGAAAGAGAGAATGAGAGAGGATAAGAGAGAGAGAGAGAGAGAGAGAGAGAGAGAGAGAGAGAGAAGCCCGAAACTTTTCCATTAAAATAACTTCAACTCCACTGGTAGGAGTAGCGAACGCTACTCAACTCGTTCGGTACGGTGTGGCTTCGTGTCTCGACGATAAACTCTGGCAGGAACGGAATTAATTTCTACGGTCGAATGATCCCAGCTGGCACGGAATATTCTATTTACCTTCATGAGCGACACTAAGCGGGCCGCAATAATGGTCGGCTATGATGGCGTTTAACTCAGGCTTAACGGGGTTTAACCTGGCCTCCCGGTTGTCCTTCGGGTCTCGCAAACGGACCATGGTGAGAGAATGAAAGAGAGAGAATTGTGTGTGTATATATACATATATTTCTCTCTAT